>JAGKPW010002348.1:0-17810 GCA_019926035.1 Melaleuca alternifolia | reverse complement strand
GAACACTGGAGGACCGTTGAAACCTCAAAGAGGTCCCACCAATTCTCCATCGAATAACATATACCAACATCGGTATTCGTGGGGAACCCAATCATCTAGGCTTACGTCAACCCATACTGTAGTATTGTAGCGCCTGTAGGTCACGTTCTCCTCGATGTCCATGACATCATGGATGATGGTCTCTATGGTAAGCGGCATCCCAAACCTGACCTAAAGGTCTTGCTCCATCTCCTAACCCTGAAAAGAGAAAGAGGGGGGTGAGCGTATGCCCAATGAATAAGCACCCTAGCACCAATTTAGAAAAACTCGCCTAGGAAAACTCTGCATGGCATGAAACACATGTTAGTAAGCCACACAATAGCAATGCAATCACACGCATGAATAACGATTCCTAGCATTCCCCCCGGGCTCTCCCGGTGGACTCCCTTCAAACGGGATCCTTGTGTTTTACACGATGAGGACTTCGCAACTCTGCGGCATCCCCACCTCACCACATAGTGGCATCCCCGTACGATTAAGGGGCATCGCCGATCCCCGGCGGCATCCCTGCATAACATGCAAGGGCGGTTCCTACCTCTTCAAGTAGGAACGCCTCTCGGCCCTCTGGCACGAGATCCGTTGCCAAACCCATCCTGGATTTGCAACCCAATGCAACTAATATGCCATTCACCACACACGAAGAAAACACCATTGGCAACCACTTCCACAGTTTCTTACCACACCGAATGCTAAGAGGAATCCCCTTTCTTAGCAACTAGGGATACTTACTCACATGGTTCGTTACACTAAAGTGCTAAGAGGAATCACCCACCTTAGCATCTAGGATAACTTACTCACGTGGTACATGGTCATGGCGAGAACTAAGAGGAATCACCCTCCTTAGCTTCGCACATGATTCCTTACCATACAAGTGCTAAGGGGAAACTCCCCTCCTTAGCAACTAGGGTTACTCACCTTGAGAAATGCTTTTCTCAAGCTTACCGGCGGCAAGAAGTTGTTGAGAGATGGAGGAAGAGATTAGAATGAGAGTTGGTGTCCTTGGGAAGAGAAGAAAGAAAGAGAAGTTGGGTTATGGCCTTCTTGAAGGATGGCACTCCTATTTATGCTTCTCATTTCTTGGTCACCAAGCAAAGCTCATTAATGAGAGAATCTTGGTATTAATTAGCATATCTAGCTTGAACCAATCATTGGCCTCCAAGCTCAAGCCCTAGGATTACATGGCAACCTAAGTTGGCATATGTGTCCTCTTAGGCCTAATGATGATGTTCAACTACCAATCCCATTAATCCATTTGTCTTTAGCTCATTACGAGCCTAAGATTTGGATAAGATTGTGCCTAGGATTCACTTAGATTTCCTAGGCTTAGGTGGCAACACATCATACATTTACTTGGCCAAGAAGGAAGATGAGGTGTCCCTTGGCATTTATGAACTAGATTTGGCCATAATTACTCTTGGATTGCATCAATTAATGCAAGCATCCAAGTGGCCTTCTAGGATGCTCAAGAGAATTCTCCACATTTCACTTTATGCCACTTGTCTCATTAGGTTTATCCTTAGGTGAATGAGTTGGCTTAGTGCATTTAATGAAGCATTAAATGCCATTATTTACACTAAGTCCACTTGGCTTCATATGATTAGCCGATGGACTCACCCATGCCAAATGAAAACCAAGCACCAATTTAAGCTAGAAAAAGCATGGCCAAGCTTGCCGGTCGGAGTATGGCCGGACGGTGGCCGGCACGCCAATTAAGCAAAGTCGTCTCATGACTAAGCCTTAATCAGGTCCTAAGCCAATTTATCGATCCGTGGTTGTTTATTCCATTCCATGGTCGATTTCACCATCCTGAGCATCGCACGTGGCTAACTGACATCTTGTGGGGTCGGTTGACGGCCGGAAGGCGGTCGGGCGCACGGCCGAGGGTGGTCGGCATGACCGGTCCTTGGACCGTTTAGCATTGGTCCATGGTTCATGCATGATCCGTGGATCGGTGCATGGTTGATCCTTGGACCGTGCTTGGATCATCCGTGATCGTGGGAGCATCGTCCACCAAGCCTCAGGTGGATCGTGTCTAGATCGTTCCCTAAATCATGCCGGGATCGCACATGAACTGTGCACGTATCGTCCACCGACCCTCAAATGGACAGTGCTCGGATCGTTTGTGAATCGTGCACGTATCATCCATCAACCCTCGGATGGACCGTGCCAGAATCATTCCCTCGATCAATACATGGATCGGTTCACCCGATGCATGTTCGATCCCTGAATCATTGCGTGGATCAATCCCCCGATCTACGACCGATTCTTTGGATCGTTACAAGGATTGATATCACCGACCCCTGCTCGACCCTCAGATTGATCCGCTAGATCCATTCTCGATCCCGATTGATTCTTCTCGATCCACGGTGGTCCCGCGCCTTCCTCCGGTTCATTCACGATCATTCTCCCTTAATCCATGATCAAGCCACGTTGATTCACAACCGATTCATGATCAGTTCTGGCCAACTCGTGACCGATCCTCGATCAGTCTCTATAGATCCTTGACCGACTCATGGTCAATTCTCCCCTATTCACCATCGATCCTCGATCGATCCAACACATCACAGTTATATAGCAATCAAGTCAAGTGTCCGGCCTTGCTGCACACGTCCCATACCGTGCGAACACGGCTAAACATAAGACATCCTAGGTTCATCTAGTCAAATGACCGACCTTGCTACACACGTCCCATACCGTGCCAACGCGGCTAAACAAATGACATCAATCCTAGGGGTTGCTAGTCAAATGTCTGGCCTTGCTGAACACGTCCCTTACCGTGCCAACTCGGCTAAACATATGACACCAATCCTATTAGTTGCTGGCGAAATATGTAATCTGGTCTCTAAAACATGTTCTACCATCCTCATTAATCCAATCCGTCCTTATCGCTCCATAATCCTAGTCCTCCTAGGCCCTAACCTTTCTCTGGTCTTAAGATCCTAGCTTATCACTCCAAGAAAGGTTCCTCGCTCTGATTCGAACATGCCTATTATGCTCAACTAATCCTCTAATCACATACACCTCGCAAAGCAAGTTTCCAACTTGCTCTTCCGGTGAGCATAATCCAACCTTATCACTCTAAGCTCTAACCAGAAACTTAACCTATCAAGTTCCTAACCATTCTATGATACCAAATTGTCATGCCCCACTTTTCGAGCGCGCGACGGTTCTCGATTTTCCTCTTCTCTTCAGCCAAAGAATAGCGACCTCCCAGGCAGGTCGCTGACCTTCAAGTCTCCAGCGGAAGCGCGAATTTTCGCCCTGTCAACTCCCACAAAACTCGCCTCCAAAATTCAATCTTCAATCATGTACATCAAATTGCATCTTCAAGCGATCAGTGGCGGTCCACAAATTTTCCCTATTTTCTTTTCTTTTCTTCCCTTTCCTTTTATTTCTCCTCTCTTTTTTCCTTTTTTTATTTTCTCTCTCTTCTTTTCCTTTTTCTTTTCTTTTCTTCCATTTTCTTCTTGGGCCAAGTTGGGCTGACTAGGGCCCACCAAGTTTGGGCTCAAGCTTCAAAGGGGAGGCCCGCGCTTAGGCCCCTGTGCCAGCGCCGGCGAGGGTTCCAACAAGTCTCTGACGAAGCTCCGACGAGACTCCGACGAAGGTTCCAGCCACTCATCTTAACTCTAGGATGACACTTAAGGCTGTGAGTGGCTGGTCGAGCTGAGAATAAGACAGCGAGGTCACCGGCGAGGGAGAACAGCTCCAGCGAGGGGTCCCCAAATTGGCTCGAGCTCTATCCGAGCTAGCCGGCGCTGACTCCGTAAACCAAATGACGATCTAGAGCTCACCAAGGGTCACGAATGACTTGAGACGGTGCTGTGGGGTCAGACGGCTTGTGGGTGGCGTTGGAGGTGGAGGAACAAGGGCGGCGTCGTTCTCGTCGAGCCACAGTGAAAAAGCGAGCTGAGGCAACGTAGCGGCGATGGCTGGCCATGATAAGCCGAGGTGGAGCTCCGAGCAGCGGCAGGTGGCGACATGAAGGAATAAAAGCAGCAACACCGGCTCATGCGCTAGGAAGAAGAACCAGAAAAAAAATGGCGAAGCAGGAGGAGGGGAAGAAGAAGAAGAAGAAGAAGAAGAAGAAGAAGAAGAAGAAGAAGAGAGATGGGACGGGGGAGCAGGGGGAAAGCATGCGGCAGAAGAAAAAATTAAATAGGGGGTCAAAAGTCAAAGAAGTAGGGGATGTGCGGCCGAAAAGAGGGGGAAAGAAAGGAGAAAGAGAACGAAATAAAGGGGTAGGTCGGCAGAGAGGAGGGGAAAGAGAAGAGAGAAGGAAGAAGAGATGGGGGAGGAAAGTAAAAAAGAAAAATGGGCTGTTACAGTTTTGATCTCGACTTTTATTGCCATGTGAGACTCTTGAGGATCTAAGTTCCTCATTAAGTACCCTTATGACTCTTCTTTATTCTCGAAGTCTCTATTCGATGTTTGCTATCTTAGAGTGTTGCCAATGACCATGAGTGATTCGGTCTAATAGGGCATTTCAAGAAAAGCGAGTTGAACTAAGATGGAGAGGTTTAAAGAAAGAGGAAGATCAATTAGATTGTGATGCCACATTTTAAATTTTGTGTTCACAGGTCAACCAATTATGATGATTGAGTATTATCATAATTGTGAATACAAATTCAATTATATGTATAGAGATCAAGAGAAATGATGATGTGGCTGATTGATCTAGGGTATTGCATACCATATCTGCTCAATGCAATTTATGAGCAGTTGTATACTCCCAACAGATGTATGGCAATTGAGCTCTTAGAATATGCCCGGTCTAATGAATTATTTGCTAATATGAACTTTCCGAAGGAGAGAAAAACGAGAATCTTGTTTAGCCCATCATGTGCGAGTGGGAGATGAAGGAATTAAGGGCCGCCCAAGATAGGCTATCTGCCCATGGTCAAGCCCACAATGGGCCAAGCCCGCTCTGGGCTCATGAGTGGTTATTAAGAGAGTAGTTAATGATAGACGTTATAATCACAATAACGGTTTTAGAACATACGTCGTTCTCTTGTTCTTTCTTTTGCTTCTTCCTCCCTAAGAGAAAAGATACATTCTCTCTCGCCTCTCTCCATGGATGATTCTTGAGAATCTCAAGCTGCGAAGGAGGCATCTAATTTGTGGCTATCAAGGTATGTCCGTCTATGTGATGTGCCTTTTGATCTGTGATACAACGGATCCTAAGTATGTTTTCTGCTACGTTTGTAATCGGAATTAGTTTTCGGTTTTTGAGGATTTTAGTAATTCAAAACCCAACAGTTTCCTTTTATACAAACAATCAATACTAATTAAACAGATTACTAGATACATAATTACAAAGACAACTAGGACAACTAAGTATGTAATGGGTCTAGCGCTATTTCAATTATTTTTATGACCATGGGGCACAAGCAGAGAAAGCACAACCAAGCCGGAGACCTATAACACATCCCGTAAGTTTCATGAACCAATAAATTCTATACATTTTACTTATACTGATGTTCCTAACTTATAATAGTCAGCACGTAATAGCTCAATGGATTTTATGACAATATGCTTGAGAAAATTATAATAAGTCATATAGATGTCAAATCTAGTTACCTAGCGAAACACGACATTAAGATTTTTAGACATGATTGATTCACATCATATTTGTTGCCTACTACATGAATTATGGCATAATGCATATTGCGTGATGCATTGAATTATGGTGGATATATGGAATATTCATGTCATTTGAGAATATCTATTGATATTGCTTCCATGGTGCATTAATTAAATTCATAAAAAAATGCAATTATCACTACTTGATCTCACATAATTAATGCTGATTGCAAATGATGATTGCCACTTGCTGAGCCGTAACCTTGCTTTTCCCTTCTTTTTTCATTTTGAACGATGCAGGACTTCTTCTTTTTTGCAACAAAGAATAATATTAGAACCTCGAATGCCCCAAGATTTCTATTAAGTGTGAACGTATGGACCTGTTTTCGCTTAAGACCGCTAACCACTGCGATACTCTGATTAACTGATTGACGCTAGCTTCTTTGTGGCCGAAAAAAGTATAGATTATTGGCCCTGATGGACTCAATTATTGCACAAACTGACAAACAACTTAAGGGTGGGGTATTCTCTGTCATCACAGGCTCGCCAATGAAAAGAAAACTCTGCTAGCAACCTCTGATTAGTAGAACTTCAGAAAATTATCTTCGAGGAATTAGCTTCCATCTTTTGGTCTTCGTTTTTCATTTTGTAATTGAAGTATTTGATGTCATTATGCTAGCTTTTGTCACAAGGCTCGCTAGGGAAAAAAACTTTAGTGGCTCCATCGAAAGGGCAATTCCCAACCTCCAAGTAGTTGTCATTTCTTTGCTTTTCCTCTTTATCAAGTCATCAATTAAAATTTAACACATGACTATTCAAAAGACATACAATAAAATGCATAACTAAGCATAACTTAGGTCTAACACTTATTTGTGCATATTAAATATATACGATATGAGGCAATCTCTCTAATGTTGAAAAAAATCTCATTAGAGTTGTCTATAGATGTGATTTATAAATAGTTCCATTGTCTTCATCATATCAATCTTTCAGAGATTGAATTCCGAATAAGAAAAGTGCTGTGGACTCATATAGAAATTGGTAAAACTAAACTTATGTGGATCAAAATTGTTGACAATGCGAAGTTTTTACTCCCGTTTACATTTAACTTTTTCTTCTCAATCATAGAAACGCAATGGGCTAGAAGATGAATTAGACTTACATAAAGCGACATGTATTGTTATTCTAAAAATGGATATGTTGTTTAACCAAATGTATTGAATAAATGATTCAGCAACAATTCATCCACAATAATCCAATGGTAGGTAGTTGTGTTGGTTAAAAGATTATCCCTCATCCCCGAAGTTACGAGTTCGAAACCCGCAGTTGCTAGCATCTTAAGTGGGGAGCCATGGTATTGGGGTCTTGTCTAGTCTCTTCTGAGGTATAGGGGCCTTGCCCTTTAGTGCCATCTAGGCATAAGGGGGCTCGTGGTAGAGTCCTTAATTACCAAAAAAAAAAACAACTCATCCACAGTATGGGTTTTTTATTTGTGTGAGAAAACGTTAGATGCTTCACATCATCATTGGATAAGCCACCGAACTCATTATTCATGTCAAGTGCCGTGAATTTTTCCCTTTTCCTCTAAAGAAAAATATTATGATGAAGCAGACTGGTTTTTTTTTTTTTGGTCGAAAGCAGACTGGTTGAATAAACGATCATTTCGTGCTTTCGAGAGCACCGAATCATCTTTTTATTTGTGCATCCATAGCGCCACTTTACTTATGGTTTAGAGATATTCCACTAACAAAATGCATTAGTTCATGGACATAATCGTCGGTAAACTTGAACTGTTAGTGAGAAAAAAGTGGCCAGAAGGCAGAGATTTGTGTCTAATGAGTAAGAACTTATTAACTGGAAAATATATACAGTAAATCGGAAAAGTTGAAGACATTCGTATGGAGTCTACTATTTTTAATGAGGTCAAATTCTATTTAGTTTATGCACCAAATGTAATAAATAACTTTTTCAAAATAGATTACTATACCACTACTTCTTAATGCACACCATTGGTCATTTCGAAAATTCATACGTTATAATATCACTCGTGCGAATTTAATCCACTAAATCTCAATTATTGAAAGAATAGATCTCAAATGAGACCCACCTTATATAATGTGTATGATCCAATCATTCATGGTAAGTAGAGGTGGCAAAATGGGTCAAAAACTCATATTTTAACTATTATTGGATAATGTGGATTATAAATGGATTAGCTTAAAAGGTTAAATGGGTCTTAAATGGGTCACTTAACAACCTAATGAGTCTTAGATGGGTTCTAAGTATATCATAAATGAGTTGCCTAATTAAAATTTCGAAAAAAATTTAAAAAATTATCAACTAAATTGTATTGGTAAAATTATTTTAACAATACATTTAAAAAAAATATGAAGCAAATTTTCCTAAACTTAGTTAAATATTGAAGTGTTTGACAATGTGGGTAGGGTTGGATATGGGTCGGGTATGAGTCTGGTCGGGTATTGTATCGTATGAAAATAGATCAAAATGGGTTAAATAGTTCAATATGGGTTGGCCATTTTTTGACCTAACCCGATCCATCCATTTGACACCAT
The DNA here is from genome assembly GCA_019926035.1 of Melaleuca alternifolia. Lineage (NCBI taxonomy): Eukaryota > Viridiplantae > Streptophyta > Magnoliopsida > Myrtales > Myrtaceae > Melaleuca > Melaleuca alternifolia. Next base: position 9,615 of record JAGKPW010002348.1, on the reverse strand, counting down.
TAGTGGTAATAACCAAACACATAAAATAAAATTTGAATTGAGGGAGATGACCTTAGTGATGCAAATGGATCAGACTTTTAGTTGTGCCATCAAATCCTTAGTCATAATAGATGAAATTCATTTTTTAGATTGTGGGCTAAGGCCCTAAATATTTCATGAAAAATCATGATTTGGAAAATATTTTTCTAAAAATAATTAATCAAAAAATATTATCATCATCCATGAAAGTGTTTAGACAAAAGTTGTTGTCAACAATGAAAATATTTTTCCTTTATTAATTTTAGTAATTATTTGAAGTGATACAAACAATCATTTTATATAAAAAAAATTCCAAATAATTTATTTTCTACAATATAAACAAAGCCTACGAATAAGTTCAAATTTGAATCCCATGATCTTATTTTGTAGATGTAAGAGGGATTTGTCCAGCAAGTACCACCAAAATTCAACTTAATCAATGCAAGATTATGAATCCTCATTAGAAATTCTCAACATTCAATTTCTTGTAAATCCAAGTTGAGTTCTAATATTTGAGTGTCTTAATTTTTCTTTTCCTTTTTTTAGCTTTGAAACCCACCTTCCTTCAGTTGCATTTTCGACTATATTCTAGTTTCGATAATTGGAGTTAATTTAAGCTGAGATTGACAATTCCAAATTTGATTTTATTAATTGAATGGGGAAAGTCTACTTGATGATGAACACTGATCTTGGAAAAAGCAAGAAGTAGGAAACTTTAGAATTTCTCTTTGCTAAAAGACAAAAGGCCTTTACCTATTCGCAGCTGAAGTACCAACAATTTCCAAGGTAATTTTGAAGGCAAACATAGTTTGGAATAAATATACTAAGGGTAAATTAATTTGGGATAAATAAGGCATGCATACATTAGTTTGAGAGTATTTACGACACAAAAATTAGTTTAGGATAAATGTGGCAATATACTAGTTCAAAATTTTTTATCCTAATAAACCAAAACACAAACATAGTTGTTTGATAATGCTTGGCATAATTAGAATGATTAGTAATGAAGCATATCATAATTAGATTGTCAAAAAAGTAGGCAACTATAACATCCTGAAAAATGGGTATCAGTTTCAGGGATCGATTACAAGATTACCTTGATTGGCCCTGTGATTGACCGCGGGATGACTCAGATTGGCTATTTGAATCGACCATGAGATACATCACGTTGGTCATGGGGATAGGACATAGGATCACTCAGATTGACCACATGAACCGGCCAAGGATCATTCGCAGTGGTCATGGGGATTGATTCGAGATCACTCGAATAGATTAGGGTGATTAGCCGTGGGATCATTCACATTGGCCTCGACCATTCCTAGGACGCTTTGGGATTGGTTGCATCGATTGGCAATCAACTATGAATCGACATGGATCAGTCATAAATCGATTATGGATCAATCATACATCTATCGCAACCTACCCGAACCTCCTTGGGAAGGGGGATGGTAAAAATGTAGATTTAGAGGTATCACTCGTAAAAAGATCCGAATTAGCATCACTAAAAGACAGCTAAAAAATAACGTCCAATTGTAATCCGATTTGATTCATTCATTACAAGTACAGACTCTCCCAAGTCCATACCTTAGGTGATGCTCAGACGTTTTTATTTTTTAGTAATTCTTTAACAACCTAAATATTTCAAGGAGTCACTACTAGCCTATAGAAGTCAGCTAGAAATTGATGGAGAAATGGAAGTGTCCTCTCGTACCCTACAAAACCAAAAATTCTAAGATTCGGGGACTTGTTTAGGTGAACAATTCTATTAGCGCCATTTTAGTACCTAACTAGTTGGTCGTTCAATATAAATTAGTCACACACTCTTGCTCGTCTTTTAAACTCTAAAAGATCATTTAAAGCCGCTAAGTGTCCATGCGATTATTTTTATGGGGTCATTTTCATACAAATCTAAACGAAGGCTAACTTGACTTAGAAAAAAAAATTAACACACAATTTATTGAAAGACAATGCGTGAAAGTAAACGCTCAAGATATTGAAGTGCAATGCGAAATAAATATTAACATAATTAGAAGTGACCATGAGAATAAAGAAACCCGTAACTCGTCCGGTAATTAGAAATACATGGCCTCGTTATAAGTCTCGAGACATGATGCCTTGGAAGCTAATTTTAAAGTTAAAAATGAACTTAGACCTAATAAATTGATTCAAATGAAGCTTAAAATAGACAACATTAGTCATTCATTAGATAAAGTGATCCAAAGTCTAAGTAAATTTTGTCAGACAAACACATATTAATTGATACACATGTCTAAATTAGTGTACCCTATTGAACTTAGGTAAACCTTTACAAAATGAAGACTGGAATGGACATCGATCTAAACACCACCAACTCCGTGCGCTCTATATTCACAATTAAGATGAAGGTTGTGAAGGACATTCAAGCAATTGCCAATTCATTTGTGGCCACCGCCATCAATTTCTCAAAATTCATTTGGATGAGAGTTTCGAACGAAGCGATTTCAATTTATTCAAAGGGGCATGTTAAAGATGTTGAATTGGAGTACCTTAATTATAAAGGTCTTCTCACAATCTCTCAAAAGGACTTTTAATCCCATCCATTGATGTGGGCCATCATTTTTTGCTATGAGAAACACCTCACATAACCTATACCAAAGGTCTTTCGAAATGTTAGCAGTGAATACTCTTTGATCAATCGAAAGGGTCTTTCTAAGGACCATAATATAGGCAAGGTCATGGGCTTACACAAAAGGTAGTCACTTTGAAGCCAAAAAAGAATATCCAACAATATCTCGACTAGGTTTACAAATCAAGAACCCTAAAGAAAATATAAGAAATAATTGCTTCCACTCGGGGTAGCTTCTTCTGTAAAATATTCACATCCACTTGAAACATCCCAACTAGAAGAGGTTTTCGGGAGGGGTTGTAATATCGGTTCAAAGTGAGGCTTGAAAAGCTTGTACTTTTTCAAAAAGGTTTAAAAGGAGGCCAGCGATTACCACATCATCATTACCATCTCGTTCATCTTTTTTTTTTTTTACTCTTGAATTCAATTTGTCTTGAGAGTCCATCAATTAGCCATGTTCGGAATATCATAGCTTTGCTCTCTTTTTTGCATTTTGCATGAGAGCATTTTTCTTATGAGTATGCTATTTTTTATGTATCTTTTTTCTCAGGCATTTTTTTCTAGATACATTTTTCATGAGCATTGCCTTTGCTTTTACCAAGTCCACTGCTTTTTCACGCCCCCTAATTTCTGCTCTCTTTTTTGTATTCTCGGGACTATCAAGACATTCTCAAATATTATCATTTTTTGGTAAATCATGTGCCTTGGTAATCACCACTTGGGTTCTAAAAAGCAATTTCAAGACTCAACTTTGCTAAGCAATAGATATAAGTGTTTGGGTAAATAAGCGAATGCTCTTCTTCACTTTGGGATACTTCGAGCTTCCATGAAAATCCACCTGTAGTTATCACAAAAATGTTGATGCAAATGGATGCAATAAATTATTTCTACATCTTTTTATTCAAGTATAACCTCCTAAACTTGCCCCGGTGTGGGGTGGTTCTTGACAGGCTTATTTGAATAATTCTTCTCTTTCAGGCTCAAAGTGGCAAGGAAGAGAGTATATAGGATAGAAAAAGGAAATGCCTTTTGTCATTTCAATCTATGTATTGACCGCGAATAAATCTTTCTTCCTAAGAGAAAGTTTTTTTCATTTTTTTCATTCAACCCTTATAGTGTTTATGGGACATGTTGCCTTTTGTCATCTTAAGTACTCTTATCCAGTAGAATTAGTATTCATTCTTACGTTCAAAATGCTTCTCCAAACTGTTTGCCATTGGGAATTTGATGCAAGATACATGTACCAAAACATTGATTGACAATTAAAGAATATCATTCACATTTTTTTGACAAAAATGCCTTTAATTTGTCTCGCACTCTCTTTTTTGCCACAAGCTTGGCAAGACACAAAGCCACTTTGCGCTTCAAACAAAATCTACTCTTACCCTTATGAAAAGAGTTATAGAGAAAGAAATACTCACATGTCTCCTTGATGGCTATCGAGCGATCCTGTGACATAGTAAAAACATTATGTCAGTAATTGATTTTGGGGGTAAGGAATTGAGAACGATATAGTGTTACCCTCAAGCTCGACATAGACGCGTCGATGCTTCCCCCGAACATGGTGAATGTTGATGATTTTCCCTAAATCTTGTCGTTTCAACTTTTGGTTCTTTCTTACCGCAAACGTGGGAAGGCATAGAGCCATATTACGCTCCCAACAGTTTTTTTCTACTCTTCTGAAAAAAGTTTTAGAGAAATGAATACCTACCTATACTTGGACAGCTAGGCAATCCTATAAAACAAGAAATAGAACTATGTCAATGGATAGTTCTTGAGGAATTAAAATTGAGAATAATACAATGTTACATTTTGGCTTGTTCTTCTGACATCACCATATTCTATACGAAGAGGAAGACCATATGTTATAGGTAGCATCAACAATGGTATACTGGAAACAATACCGAATTATCCACCCTGATCATTTTGAGTTTCTCATATGAAATCCCTAACCTGAGGTTACTTGGCACTCCATTTTTTAGAACTAGATGCATTTTTAATGAAGTGATTTGCCCCATAAACTCTTTATTGTTATAGACTTCTCTCGAATATGTTCCAGTACATTTATGGATCACATTGTGTTATTCAAGTATGACACGCCCCTCCATCTATTATCTACGATGGTAATGAAGCGAGTTATTCCTAAACTTGATTGAATTTCATTTAGAAACGATATACATTCTTTTTCATTGATATTGGTGATTTAATCTGCATATGATTCCTTGTCAAGAGTGGGTGAGGTTTGCCCAACAATAAATAGTGATTTGTCAAATCGAATATTTTCTTGTGCTTTGCCAATGGGATTGTTGTCACCATGGATGAACACACAACGCATATACCCTTATATGCGAAATAAGAAGGGGACAATTCGTTTACATTCTCAATTAAATTAATTAACGTATGACACATCTTTAAATGCCAATTCCAAGGATTGTATCTGATCAGACTGCATTGGTGCCTTCTTGGTCAAATACATTTTGGCGTGAAGCCTTATAATTTCAACATGTATAACTTCACCAAGCTCGTGACATCCTTTTATATAAACGTCTTATGAAAGAGTCATGTCATATGCAATCTAAATGTACGAATTTGAAAGCGAAATACATCAATGAATTAGATAGTTTAGACATTTTATGTCTCCTAATCTGTCTTATCATTTTCCCCAATGAATACTTTCCTTTCACGTCCTTCTGTAACTTCAATTGAAAATTTCAATGCTTGACGGTCCATGGCAGCATCTTTCCTCAAAGCGGCCACAAGTTGACTTCGTTTTGTTCACAACATCCGGAAAAAACTAAAGTTGATAATTCCAAATTAAAATGTTACAATTCGAACGATTACACTTTTACCATCTTGGGGTCTTTCTCATGAAATTAAGTCAATGTCAACACTTATTTATAGGAGAAGACAACATTGAAGTGAGAACAATATATGATAACTAATCAATCATCTGTACTCATGAAAAGAGTGAATTTGTTTTTTCAAAAATAACTTTAGTCATTGTAAAACATTTACTTCACAAGGAGAATCAACATAGAATATTCAAGTTGCAAATCATTTTCTGTAATGGAACTATGATTAGAAAGTCGTGGTGCTCTTGAAAATTACCTCATTTAGGGGTTTTCATTTGCGTTAAGCATGCCCCACATGATTAAGGTGCTTTCTTTGGGATCATGACAATTCAAAATGATAGCATCTTGACCAATAATCAATTAAACACAAAATTATCAAAATGAATCACACTAATCAACCCGAAAAAAATATATCAAACGATACTTACAACCTTTTATTCGGTAGCGAATAAGGATATGCTGACTACAAAGACAAGTCGCATGTGAACTAGTGAAAGTTTGACACGTAAATGTGGGATTCTAGAAGGCTTAAGGCTCCCATTCCAATTATATTTGAAGGGTTTTCCTGCCTGCATTTTCGTCAGATAAGTTCCCTTCATCACTAATTAGAATGAACGGGATTAAGAGGGGATTACCGCGGGTTATTCCTTTCGATACCTCCTAAATGTTTCCTAATCATAGTTTGCGTTTTAGACACAAGTTGTGTGCAAAGGTTAGTGATGCAAACATGAAACATGCATTTGTATTGAAATTAATCAACACTTCAATATAAGCCTCGCATACATTCCATATATCAGTACACCACATGCAAGACAAGTGTTTTAGAACCACTCCACCCCCTATAAGTCCCAACTTGGGCTAACACTTAACAAATGGTTAGTGGACTAACCTCGTTTTCCACACAACTTCAACATGCAAAGTAGTTATAAAATCTAAATCAAGTTAGATAACAACCAACAAGTTCATTATGGCCAAAGTCCATTATGATCAGTAACCAGGTCCCCAGTAGAGTCACGAAGCTGTCGCGACTTACCTGAACCTCCCCGGCGATGGGCATGGTAAAAAGTTAGATTTAGAGGTACCGCTTGTAAAGAAATCCAAATCGACATCCCTAAAAAATGACTTATAAGCAATGTCTAATCATAATCCGATTCGATTCATGCATTACGAGAATAGACTCTCTCATGTCTATACCTCATTTAGGGGTTTTCATTTGCGTTAAGCATGCCCCACATGATTAAGGTGCTTTCTTTGGGATCATGACAATTCAAAATGATAGCATCTTGACCAATAATCAATTAAACACAAAATTATCAAAATGAATCACACTAATCAACCGAAAAAAAATATATCAAACGAGATTAGCGAATAAGGATATGCTGACTACAAAGACAAGTCGCCTAGTGAAAGTTTGACACGTAAATGTGGGATTAGAAGGCTTAAGGCTCCCATCCCATTTGAAGGGTTTCCTGCCTGCACAGATAAGTTCCTCATCACTAATTAGAATGACGGGATTAAGAGGGGATACCAGTCATTCCTCATGCGGGTTATTCCTTTCGGATACCTCCTAAATCATAATCCGATTCGATAATCAACACTTGCAATATACGATCAGTACACCACATAGACTCTCTAACAAATAGTGGACTAACCTCGTTTTCCACTACTTACCTCATTAGATAACAACCAACAAGTTCATTATGGCCAAAGTCCATTATGATCAGTAACCAGGTCCCCAGTAGAGTCACGAAGCTGTCGCGACTTACCTGAAAAAGCACGCTTGTAAAGAAATCCAAATCGACATCCCTAAAAAATGATATAAGCAAGTCTAATCATAATCCGATTCGATTCATGCATTCGAGAATAGACTCTCTGGTCTATACCTCATTGAGGGGTTTTCATTTGCGACAATTGCCCACATGATTAAGGTGCTTTCTTTGGGATCATGACAATCAAAATGATAGCATCTGACCAATAATCAATTAAACACAAAATTATCAAAATGAATCACACTAATCAACCCGAAAAAAATATATCAAACGATACTTACAACCTTTTATTCGGTAGCGAATAAGGATATGCTGACTACAAAGACAAGTCGCATGTGAACTAGTGAAAGTTTGACACGTAAATGTGGGATTCTAGAAGGCTTAAGGCTCCCACTCCAATTATATTTGAAGGGTTTTCCTGCCTGCATTTTCGTCAGATAAGTTCCCTTCATCACTAATTAGAATGAACGGGATTAAGAGGGGATTACCACGGGTCATTCCTCATGCGGGTTATTCCTTTCGATACCTCCTAAATGTTTCCTAATCATAGTTTGCGTTTTAGACACAAGTTGTGTGCAAAGGTTAGTGATGCAAACATGAAACATGCATTTGTATTGAAATTAATCAACACTTCAATATAAGCCTCGCATACATTCCATATATCAGTACACCACATGCAAGACAAGTGTTTTAGAACCACTCCACCCCCTATAAGTCCCAACTTGGGCTAACACTTAACAAATGGTTAGTGGACTAACCTCGTTTTCCACACAACTTCAACATGCAAAGTAGTTATAAAATCTAAATCAAGTTAGATAACAACCAACAAGTTCATTATGGCCAAAGTCCATTATGATCAGTAACCAGGTCCCCAGTAGAGTCACGAAGCTGTCGCGACTTACCTGAACCTCCCCGGCGATGGGCATGGTAAAAAGTTAGATTTAGAGGTACCGCTTGTAAAGAAATCCAAATCGACATCCCTAAAAAATGACTTATAAGCAATGTCTAATCATAATCCGATTCGATTCATGCATTACGAGAATAGACTCTCTCATGTCTATACCTCATTTAGGGGTTTTCATTTGCGTTAAGCATGCCCCACATGATTAAGGTGCTTTCTTTGGGATCATGACAATTCAAAATGATAGCATCTTGACCAATAATCAATTAAACACAAAATTATCAAAATGAATCACACTCCATTAATGATCATTAACCAGGTCCCCAGTAGAGTCACGAAGCTGTCGCGCCTTACATGACCTCCCGCGATGGCCTGGTAAAAAGTTAATTTAGAGGTACCGCTTGTGTAAAGAAATCCAAATCACCTCCCTAAAAAATGACTTATAAGCACTGTCTAATCATAATCCGATTCGATTCATGCATTACGAGCATAGACTCTCCTCATGTCTAATCCTTCATTTAGGGGTTTTCATTTGCGTTAAGCATGCCCCACATGATTAAGGTGCTTTCTTTGGGATCATGACAATTCAAAATGATAGCATCTTGACCAATAATCAATTAAACACAAAATTATCAAAATGAATCACACTAATCAACCCGAAAAAAATATATCAAACGATACTTACAACCTTTTATTCGGTAGCGAATAAGGATATGCTGACTACAAAGACAAGTCGCATGTGAACTAGTGAAAGTTTGACACGTAAATGTGGGATTCTAGAAGGCTTAAGGCTCCCATTCCAATTATATTTGAAGGGTTTTCCTGCCTGCATTTTCGTCAGATAAGTTCCCTTCATCACTAATTAGAATGAACGGGATTAAGAGGGGATTACCACGGGTCATTCCTCATGCGGGTTATTCCTTTCGATACCTCCTAAATGTTTCCTAATCATAGTTTGCGTTTTAGACACAAGTTGTGTGCAAAGGTTAGTGATGCAAACATGAAACATGCATTTGTATTGAAATTAATCAACACTTCAATATAAGCCTCGCATACATTCCATATATCAGTACACCACATGCAAGACAAGTGTTTTAGAACCACTCCACCCCCTATAAGTCCCAACTTGAGCTAACACTTAACAAATGGTTAGTGGACTAACCTCGTTTTCCACACAACTTCAACATGCAAAGTAGTTATAAAATCTAAATCAAGTTAGATAACAACCAACAAGTTCATTATGGCCAAAGTCCATTATGATCAGTAACCAGGTCCCCAGTAGAGTCACGAAGCTGTCGCGACTTACCTGAACCTCCCCGGCGATGGGCATGGTAAAAAGTTAGATTTAGAGGTACCGCTTGTAAAGAAATCCAAATCGACATCCCTAAAAAATGACTTATAAGCAATGTCTAATCATAATCCGATTCGATTCATGCATTACGAGAATAGACTCTCTCATGTCTATACCTC
>JAGKPW010002346.1:0-14129 GCA_019926035.1 Melaleuca alternifolia | reverse complement strand
TCAATGTTAGCCAGATTAGTCAACATTTATATGTTTCGATGCAGCAACAATATGTTATTTGTAACAAGTAGTTTTGTTGGTTGGTTAATTGGTCACATTTTTTTTCATGAAATGGGTTGAATTGGTATTAGTCTGGATACAGCAAAATAATTCTATTCGATCGAATAAGTACCTTGTGTCAGAATTGAGAAACTCTATGGCTCGAATCTTTAGTATTCTCTTATTTTTTACCTGTGTTTACTATTCAGGCAGAATACCGTCACCCATTGTCACTAAAAAATTCAGAGAAACCTCAGAAACGGAAGAAAAGGGGGAAAGCGAGGAAGAAACAGATGTAAAAATAGAAACAACTTTCGAAACGAAAGGGACTAAACAGGAACAAGAGGGATCCAACGAAGAAGATCCTTCTCCTTCCCTTTTTTTGGAAGAAAAGGAGGATCCGGACAAAATCGATGAAAGGGAAGAGATCCGAGTGAATGGAAAGGAAAAAACAAGGGATGAATTCAACTTTCAAGAGCCATTCTATAAAAATAGCCAAGTTTATAAAAAGAAAATTTTCTTTGTGACAAGAGAAAACTACTCCGATGAGAATTGTATGATAATTGGATTTCTACCAATGAACAAAAAAAGCACAACTTGAGCAAAGGAATTTAGAAAAACCAAAATAGAACTTATAAATAATTCAAATTAAAAAATACAAAAAGAATAAAGTATAAAAATATTTCAACGCGTAATCTTAGCATTCAATGTGTATTCCTGAATAATCTAATTTTTCAATTATTCAAGCATTTCATTTTACCAAGTTCAATGTTAGCCAGATTAGTCAACATATATATGTTTCGATGCAACAACAATATGTTATTTGTAACAAGTAGTTTTGTTGGTTGGTTAATTGGTCACATTTTTTTCATGAAATGGGTTGAATTGGTATAAGTCTGGATACAGCAAAATAATTCTATTCGATCGAATAAGTACCTTGTGTCAGAATTGAGAAACTCTATGGCTCGAATCTTTAGAATTCTCTTATTTATTACCTGTGTTTACTATTCAGGCAGAATACCGTCACCCATTGTCACTAAAAAATTCAAAGAAACCTCATAAACGGAAGAAAAGGGGGAAAGCGAGGAAGAAACAGATGTAAAAATAGAAACAACTTTCGAAACGAAAGGGACTAAACAGGAACAAGAGGGATTCACCGAAGAAGATCCTTCTCCTTCCCTTTTTTCGGAAGAAAAGGAGGATCCGGACAAAATCGATGAAAGGGAAGAGATCCGAGTGAATGGAAAGGAAAAAAATAGGGATGAATTCAACTTTCAAGAGACATTCTATAAAAATAGCCAGTTTTTATAAAAAGAAAAAATTTCTTTGTTGACAGGAGAAAACTACTCGCGATGATGAATTGTATGATAATTGGATTATACAATGAACAAAAAAAAGAACAACTTGAGCAAAGAATTAGAAAAACAAATAGACCTTATAAAAATTCAAATTAAAAAAACTACGCAAAAATGAATAAATTAATAAAAATATTTTCAACGCGTAATCTTAGCATTCAATGTGTATTCCTGAATAATCTAATTTTTCAATTATTCAACCATTTCATTTTATCAAGTTCAATGTTAGCCAGATTAGTCAACATTTATATGTTTCGATGCAAGAACAATATGTTATTTGTAACAAGTAGTTTTGTTGGTGGTAATTGGGCACATTTTTTTCATGAAATGGGTGAATGTATTAGTCGGGCTTACCGCCAAAAAAATTCTATTCATCGAATACCAGTACCTGTTGTAAGAATGAGAAACTTCGATGGCTCGAATCTTTAGTATTCTCTTATTTATTACCTGTTTTTACTATTCAGGCAGAATACCGTCACCCATTGTCACTAAAAAATTCAAAGAAACCTCAGAAACGGAAGAAAAGGGGGAAAGCGAGGAAGAAACAGATGTAAAAATAGAAACAACTTTCGAAACGAAAGGTACTAAACAGGAACAAGAGGGATCCACCGAAGAAGATCCTTCTCCTTCCCTTTTTTTGGAAGAAAAGGAGGATCCAGACAAAATCGATGAAAGGGAAGAGATCCGAGTGAATGGAAAGGAAAAAACAAGGGATGAATTCAACTTTCAAGAGACATTCTATAAAAATAGCCAAGTTTATAAAAAGAAAAATTTCTTTGTTGACAAGAGAAAAACTACTCGATGATGAATTGTATGATAATTGGATTTACACCAATGAACAAAAAAAAGAACAACTTGAGCAAAGAATTTAGAAAAAAAATAGAACTTATAAATAATTCAAATTAAAAAAATACAAAAAAGAATAAATTAATAAAAATATTTTCAACGCGTAATCTTCGCATTCAATGTGTATTCCTGAATAATCTAATTTTTCAATTATTCAACCATTTCTTTTATCAAGTGTCAATGTTAGCCAGATTAGTCAACATTTAAGTTCGATGCAACAAACATATGTATTTTAACAATAGTTTGTTGGTTGGTAAGGTCACATTTTTTCCATGAATGGGGTGAATTGGTATTAGTCTGGATCACAGCAAACTAAATTCTATTCGATCGGGGGGGGGGGGGGGGGGGTGAAAAAAATTTTTTTTTAAAACCAAGTATCTTGTGTCAGATTGAGAAATTCTATGGCTGAATCTTTAGTATTCTCTTATGTTGATTACCTGTGTTTACTATGTCAGGCAAGAATACCGTCACCCATTGTCACTAAAAAAATTCAAAGAAACCTCAGAAATGGAAGAAAGGGGGGAAAGCGAGGAAGAAACAGATGTAGAAATAGAAACAACTTTCAAAACGAAGGGGACTAAACAAGAACAAGAGGGATCCACCGAAGAAGATCCTTCTCCTTCCCTTTTTTTGGAAGAAAAGGAGGATCTAGACAAAATCGATGAAAGGGAAGAGATCCGAGTGAATGGAAAGGAAAAAACAAGGATGAATCAACTTTCAAGAGACATTCTATAAAAATAGCCCAGGTTATAAAAAAGAAATCCATTTCTTTGGTGACAAGAGAAAAACTTACTCGATGAGAATTGTATGTAATTGATTTACACCAATGAACAAAAAAAGAACAACTTGAGCAAAGAATTTAGAAAAAAAATGGAACTTATAAATAATTCAAATTAAAAAAATACAAAAAAGAATAAATTAATAAAAATATTTTCAATGCGTAATCTTAGCATTCAATGTGTATTCCTGAATAATCTAATTTTTCAATAATTCAACCATTTCATTTTATCAAGTTCAATGTTAGCCAGATTAGTCAACATTTATATGTTTCGATGCAGCAACAATATGTTATTTGTAACAAGTAGTTTTGTTGGTTGGTTAATAGGTCACATTTTTTTCATGAAATGGGTTGAATTGGTATTAGTCTGGATACAGCAAAATAATTCTATTCGATCGAATAAGTATCTTGTGTCAGAATTGAGAAATTCTATGGCTTGAATCTTTAGTATTCTCTTATTTATTACCTGTGTTTACTATTTAGGCAGAATACCGTCACCCATTGTCACTAAAAAATTCAAAGAAACCTCAGAAACGGAAGAAAAGGGGGAAAGTGAGGAAGAAACAGATGTAAAAATAGAAACAACTTTCGAAACGAAAGGGACTAAACAGGAACAAGAGGGATCCACCGAAGAAGATCCTTCTCCTTCCCTTTTTTTGGAAGAAAAGGAGGATCCGGACAAAATCGATGAAAGGGAAGAGAACCGAGTGAATGGAAAGGAAAAAACAAGGGATGAATTCAACTTTCAAGAGACATTCTATAAAACTAGCCAGGTTTATAAAAAGAAAAATTTCTTTGTTGACAAGAGAAAAACTACTCGATGATGAATTGTATGATAATTGGATTTATACCATTGAACAAAAAAAGAACAACTTGAGCAAAGAATTTAGAAAAAAAATGGAACTTATAAATAATTCAAATTAAAAAAATACAAAAAAGAATAAATTAATAAAAATATTTTCAACGCGTAATCTTCGCATTCAATGTGTATTCCTGAATAATCTAATTTATCAATTATTCAACCATTTCATTTTATCAAGTTCAATGTTAGCCAGATTAGTCAACATTTATATGTTTCGATGCAACAACAATATGTTATTTGTAACAAGTAGTTTTGGTGGTTGGTTAATTGGTCACATTTTTTTCATGAATGGTTGAAATTGTATGTAGTATGGATACAGCAAATAATCTATTCATCGATAAGTACTTGTGTCAGATTGGAAAAACTTATGGCTCGAAATCGTTAGTATTCTACTTATTTTATTACTGTGTTTACTATCAGGGCGAATACGTCACCCATTGTCACTAAAAAATTCAAAGAAACTCAGAAAAAAAAACGGAGGAAACGGGGGAAAGCAGGAAGAAAGATGTAAATAGAAACAAATTTCGAAACGAAAAGGAAGAGAAACAGGAACAAGAGGGATCCACCGAGAGATCCTTCTCCTTCCCTTTTTTTGGAAGAAAAAGAGGATCCGGACAAAATCGATGAAAGGGAAGAGATCCGAGTGAATGGAAAGGAAAAAACAAGGGATGAATTCAACTTTCAAGAGACATTCTATAAAAATAGCCAAGTTTATAAAAAGAAAAATTTCTTTGTTGACAGGAGAAAAACTACTCGATGATGAATTGTATGATAATTGGATTTATACCAATGAACAAAAAAAGAACAACTTGAGCAAAGAATTTAGAAAAAAATGGAACTTATAAATAATTCAAATTAAAAAAATACAAAAAAGAATAAATTAACAAAAATATTTTCAACGCGTAATCTTAGCATTCAATGTGTATTCCTGAATAATCTAATTTTTCAATTATCCAACCATTTCATTTTACCAAGTTCAATGTTAGCCAGATTAGTCAACATTTATATGTTTCGATGCAACAACAATATGTTATTTGTAACAAGTAGTTTTGTTGGTTGTTTAATTGGTCACATTTTTTTCATGAAATGGGTTGAATTGGTATTAGTCTGGATACAGCAAAATAATTCTATTCGATCGAATAAGTATCTTGTGTCAGAATTGAGAAATTCTATGGCTTGAATCTTTAGTATTCTCTTATTTATTACCTGTTTTTACTATTCAGGCAGAATACCGTCACCCATTGTCACTAAAAAATTCAAAGAAACCTCAGAAACGGAAGAAAAGGGGGAAAGCGAGGAAGAAACAGATGTAAAAATAGAAACAATTTTCGAAACGAAAGGGACTAAACAGGAACAAGAGGGATCCACCGAAGAAGATCCTTCTCCTTCCCTTTTTTTGGAAGAAAAGGAGGATCCAGACAAAATCGATGAAAGGGAAGAGATCCGAGTGAATGGAAAAGAAAAAACAAGGGATGAATTCAACTTTCAAGAGACATTCTATAAAAATAGCCAAGTTTGATTAAAAAGAAAAATTCTTTGTTGACAGAGAAAAAACTACTCGATGAGAAATGTATGATAAGTGGATTATACCCAAAAAATGAACAAAAAAAGAACAAACTTGAGCAAAGATTTAGAAAAAAAAGGAACCTTATAACTAATTCCAATTAAAAATACAAAAAAGATAAAGTAATAAAGAATATTTTAAACGCGTAATCTTAGCATTCAATGTGTATCCTGAATAATTCCTTTTTCAATTATTCAACATTCATGTTATCAAGTCAATGTAGGCCAGATAGTCACATTATAGTTCGCTGCAAAAACAATATGTTATTTGTAAACAAGTAGTTTTGTTGTTGGTTAATTGGGTCACATTTTTTCATGAAATGGGTTGAATTGGTATTAGTCTGGATACAACAAAATAATTCTATTCGATCGAATAAGTATCTTGTGTCAGAATTGAGAAACTCTATGGCTCGAATCTTTAGTATTCTCTTATTTATTACCTGTGTTTACTATTTAGGCAGAATACCATCACCCATTGTCACTAAAAATTTCAAAGAAACCTCATAAACGGAAGAAATAGGGGAAAGCGAGGAAGAAACAGATGTAGAAATAGAAACAACTTTCGAAACGAAGGGGACTAAACAGGAACAAGAGGGATCACCGAAGAAGATCCTTCTCCTTCCCTTTTTTCGGAAGAAAAGGAGGATCCGGACAAAATCGATGAAAGGGAAGAGATCCGAGTGAATGGAAAGGAAAAAAACAAGGGATGAATTCAACTTTCAAGAGACATTCTATAAAAAAAGCCAAGTTTATAAAAAGAAAAATTTCTTTGTTGACAAGAGAAAAACTACTCGATGATGAATTGTATGATAAGTGGATTTATACCAATGAACAAAAAAAGAACAACTTGAGCAAAGAATTTAGAAAAAAAATAGAACTTATAAATAATTCAAATTAAAAAAATACAAAAAAGAAATTAAAAAAATACTTTCACACGCGTAACTTAGCATCATGTGATTCCGGAATCATCTAATTTTTCAATTCTTCAACCATTTCATTGTCTCAAGTGCAAGTTAGGCAGATTAGTAACATTTTAGGTGTCGATGCAACAACAAATATGTTATTGTAACAAGTAGTTTTGTTGGGTGGTTAATTTGGATCACATTTTTTTCCTGAATGGGTGGAATTGGTATTAGTCTGGATTACAGCAAACTAATTCTATTCCGGGATGAATAAGCTTTACCTTGTGTCAGGAATGAGGAAACTTATGGCTCTGGTCTTTGTTATCTCTTATTTATTACCTGTGTTTACTATTCAGGCAGACTACCGCTCACCCAAGGGTCACTAAAAAATTTCAAAAGAACCTCGGAACGGGAAGAAAAGGGGGAAAGCGAGGACGAAACAGATGTAAACCTAGAAACAACACTTTCGATAAACGAAGGGACTAAAACAGGAACAAGAGGGATCCACCGAAGAAGATCCTTCTCCGTCCCTTTTTTTGGAAGAAAAGGAGGATCCGGACAAAATCGATGAAAGGGAAGAGATCCGAGTGAATGGAAAGGAAAAAACAAGGGATGAATTCAACTTTCAAGAGACATTCTATAAAAATAGCCAAGTTTATAAAAAGAAAAATTTCTTTGTTGACAAGAGAAAAACTACTCGATGATGAATTGTATGATAATTGAATTTATACCAATGAACAAAAAAAGAACAACTTGAGCAAAGAATTTAGAAAAAAAATGGAACTTATAAATAATTCAAATTTAAAAAAATACAAAAAAGAATAAATTAATAAAAATATTTTCAATGCGTAATCTTAGCATTCATTGTGTATTCCTGAATAATCAAATTTTTCAATTATTCAACCATTTCATTTTATCAAGTTCAATGTTACCCATATTAGTCAACATTTATATGTTTCGATGCAACAACAATATGTTATTTGTAACAAGTAGTTTTGTTGGTTGGTTAATTGGTCACATTTTTTTCATGAAATGGGTTGAATTGGTATTAGTCTGGAGACAACAAAATAATTCTATTCGATCGAATAAGTATCTTGTGTCAGAATTGAGAAATTCTATGGCTCGAATCTTTAGTATTCTCTTATTTATTACCTGTGTTTACTATTTAGGCAGAATACCGTCACCCATTGTCACTAAAAAATTCAAAGAAACCGCAGAAACGGAAGAAAGGGGGGAAAGCGAGACGAAACAGATTAAAGGTAGAAACAACTTTCGAAACGAAAAGGGACAAAACAGGACAGAGGGATCCACCGAAGAAGATCCTTCTCCTTCCCTTTTTTTGGAAGACAAGGAGGATCCAGACAAATCGATGCAAGGGAAGAGATCCAGTGAAATGAAAGGAAAAAACAGGGATGAATTCAATTTCAAGAGACATTCTATAAAATAGCCAAGTTATAAAAAGAAAATTCTTGTGACAAGAGAAAACAACCTACTCGTGAGAATTGTATGATAATTGGGATTTATACCATGAACAAAAAAGAACAACTTGAGAAAGAATTAGAAAAAAAAATGGAAGTAGAAATAATTCAAATTAAAAAAAATACAAAAGCATAAATTAACAAAAAAAATTTTCAACGCGTAATCTTAGACAGTTCAATGTGATCATGAATAATCTAATTTTTCAATTATTCAACCATTTCATTTTATCAAGTTCAATGTTACCCATATTAGTCAACATTTATATGTTTCGATGCAACAACAATATGTTATTTGTAACAAGTAGTTTGTTGGTTGGTTAATTGGTCACATTTTTTTTCATGAAATGGGTTGAATTGGTATTAGTCTGGATACAGCAAAATAATTCTATTCGATCGAATAAGTATCTTGTGTCAGAATTGAGAAATTCTATGGCTTGAATCTTTAGTATTCTCTTATTTATTACCTGTGTTTACTATTCAGGCAGAATACCGTCACCCATTGTCACTACAAAATTCAAAGAAACCTCAGAAACGGAAGAAAAGGGGGAAAGCGAGGAAGAAACAGATGTAAAAATAGAAACAACTTTCGAAACGAAAGGGACTAAACAGGAACAAGAGGGATCCACCGAAGAAGATCCTTCTCCTTCCCTTTTTTCGGAAGAAAAGGAGGATCCGGACAAAATCGATGAAATGGAAGAGATCCGAGTGAATGGAAAGGAAAAAACAAGGGATGAATTCAACTTTCAAGAGACATTCTATAAAAATAGCCAAGTTTATAAAAAAGAAAAATTTCTTGTGACAAGAGGAAAAAACTACGCGAGGATGAATTGTATGATAATGGATTATACAAATGAAACAAAAAAGAACAACTTGAGCAAAGAATTTAGAAAAAAAATGGCACTTATAAATAATTCAAATTAAAAAAAAAATACAAAAAAAGAATAAATTAATAAAAATATTTTCAATACGTAATCTTAGCATTCAATGTGTATTCCTGAATAATCTAATTTTTCAATTATTCAACCATTTCATTTTATCAAGTTCAATGTTAGCCAGATTAGTCAACATGTATATGTTTCGATGCAACAACAATATGTTATTTGTAACAAGTAGTTTTGTTGGTTGGTTAATTGGTCACATTTTTTTCATGAAATGGGTTGAATTGGTATTAGTATGGATACAGCAAAATAATTCTATTCGATCGAATAAGTACCTTGTGTCAGAATTGAGAAATTCTATGGCTCGAATCTTTAGTATTCTCTTATTTATTACCTGTGTTTACTATTCAGGCAGAATACCGTCACCCATTGTCACTAAAAAATTCAGAGAAACCTCAGAAACGGAAGAAAAGGGGGAAAGCGAGGAAGAAACAGATGTAAAAATAGAAACAATTTTCGAAACGAAAGGGACTAAACAGGAACAAGAGGGATCCACCGAAGAAGATCCTTCTCCTTCCCTTTTTTTGGAAGAAAAGGAGGATCCAGACAAAATCGATGAAAGGGAAGAGATCCGAGTGAATGGAAAGGAAAAAACAAGGGATGAATTCAACTTTCAAGAGACATTCTATAAAAATAGCCAAGTTTATAAAAAGAAAAATTTCTTTGTTGACAAGAGAAAAACTACTCGATGATGAATTGTATGATAATTGGATTTACACCAATGAACAAAAAAAGAACAACTTGAGCAAAGAATTTAGAAAAAAAATGGAACTTATAAATAATTCAAATTAAAAAAATACAAAAAAGAATAAATTAATAAAAATATTTTCAATGCGTAATCTTAGCATTCAATGTGTATTCCTGAATAATCTAATTTTTCAATTATTCAACCATTTCATTTTACCAAGTTCAATGTTAGCCAGATTAGTCAACATTTATATGTTTCGATGCAACAACAATATGTTATTTGAAACAAGTAGTTTTGTTGGTTGGTTAATTGGTCACATTTTTTTCATGAAATGGGTTGAATTGGTATTAGTCTGGATACAGCAAAATAATTCTATTCGATCGAATAAGTATCTTGTGTCAGAATTGAGAAATTCTATGGCTTGAATCTTTAGTATTCTCTTATTTATTACCTGTGTTTACTATTCAGGCAGAATTCCGTCACCCATTGTCACTAAAAAATTCAAAGAAACCTCAGAAACGGAAGAAAAGGGGGAAAGCGAGGAAGAAACAGATGTAAAAATAGAAACAATTTTCGAAACGAAAGGGACTAAACAGGAACAAGAGGGATCCACCGAAGAAGATCCTTCTCCTTCCCTTTTTTTGGAAGAAAAGGAGGATCCAGACAAAATCGATGAAAGGGAAGAGATCCGAGTGAATGGAAAAGAAAAAACAAGGGATGAATTCAACTTTCAAGAGACATTCTATAAAAATAGCCAAGTTTATACAAAGAAAATTTCTTTGTTACCAGAGGACAAAACTACTCGAGTGATTGTAGGATAATTGGATTTATACCAATGAACAAAAAAAAGAACAACTGAGCAAAGGGACTTTAGGAAAAAACAGTATGGAACTTATAAAAGAATTCAAAATAAAAAAAATACAAAAAAAAGAATAAATTAAATAAAAATATTGTCAATGCGTAATCTTAGCAATTCATGTGTATCCTGATAATATAATTTTTCAATTATTCAACCATGTCATTTTATCAAGTTCAATGTTAGCCAGATTAGTCAACATTTATATGTTTTGATGAAACAACAATATGTTATTTGTAACAAGTAGTTTTGTTGGTTGGTTAATTGGTCACATTTTTTCCATGAAATGGGTTGAATTGGTATTAGTCTGGATACAGCAAAAGAATTCTATTCGATCGAATAAGTACCTTGTGTCAGAATTGAGAAATTCTATGGCTCGAATCTTTAGTATTCTCCTATTTATTTTAAAAAAAAAATAAAAAAAAAGAAAATACCGGTGTTTACTATTCAGGCAGACAGAATACCGCACCCATTGTCACTAAAAATTTCAAAGAAACCTCACAACAGAAGAAAAAGGGGGAAAGGCGAGGAAGAAACAGATGTAAAAATAGAAACAACTTTCGAAACGAAGGGGACTAAACAGGAACAAGAGGGATCCACCGAAGAAGATCCTTCTCCTTCCCTTTTTTTGGAAGAAAATGAGGATCCGGACAAAATCGATGAAAGGGAAGAGATCCGAGTGAATGGAAAGGAAAAAAACAAGGGATGAATTCAACTTTCAAGAGACATTCTATAAAAATAGCCAAGTTTATAAAAAGAAAAATTTCTTTGTTGACAGGAGAAAAACTACTCGATGATGAATTGTATGATAATTGGATTTATACCAATGAACAAAAAAAGAACAACTTGAGCAAAGAATTTAGAAAAAAAATGGAACTTATAAATAATTCAAATTTAAAAAAATACAAAAAAGAATAAATTAATAAAAATATTTTCAATGCGTAATCTTAGCATTCATTGTGTATTCCTGAATAATCAAATTTTTCAATTATTCAACCATTTCATTTTATCAAGTTCAATGTTAGCCAGATTAGTCAACATTTATATGTTTCGATGCAACAACAATATGTTATTTGTAACAAGTAGTTTTGTTAGTTGGTTAATTGGTCACATTTTTTTCATGAAATGGGTTGAATTGGTATAAGTCTGGATACAGCAAAATAATTCTATTCGATCGAATAAGTACCTTGTGTCAGAATTGAGAAATTCTATGGCTCGAATCTTTAGTATTCTCTTTTTTATTACCTGTGTTTACTATTTAGGCAGAATACCGTCACCCATTGTCACTAAAAAATTCAAAGAAACCTCAGAAACGGAAGAAAGGGGGGAAAGTGAGGAAGAAACAGATGTAGAAATAGAAACAACTTTCGAAACGAAGGGGACTAAACAGGAACAAGAGGGATCCACCGAAGAAGATCCTTCTCCTTCCCTTTTTTTGGAAGAAAAGGAGGATCCAGACAAAATCGATGAAAGGGAAGAGATCCGAGTGAATGGAAAGGAAAAAAATAGGGATGAATTCAACTTTCAAGAGACATTCTATAAAAATAGCCAAGTTTATAAAAAGAAAAATTTCTTTGTGGACAAGAGAAAAACTACTCGATGATGAATTGTATGATAATTGGATTTATACCAATGAACAAAAAAAGAACAACTTGAGCAAAGAATTTAGAAAAAAAATGGAACTTATAAATAATTCAAATTAAAAAAAATACAAAAAAGAATAAATTAATAAAAATATTTTCAATGCGTAATCTTAGCATTCATTGTGTATTCCTGAATAATCTAATTTTTCAATTATTCAACCATTTCATTTTATCAAGTTCAATGTTAGCCATATTAGTCAACATTTATATGTTTCGATGCAACAACAATATGTTATTTGTAACAAGTAGTTTTGTTGGTTGGTTAATTGGTTACATTTTTTTCATGAAATGGGTTGAATTGGTATTAGTCTGGATACAACAAAATAATTCTATTCGATCGAATAAGTATCTTGTGTCAGAATTGAGAAATTCTATGGCTCGAATCTTTAGTATTCTCTTATTTATTACCTGTGTTTACTATTCAGGCAGAATTCCGTCACCCATTGTCACTAAAAAATTCAAAGAAACCTCAGAAACGGAAGAAAAGGGGGAAAGCGAGGAAGAAACAGATGTAAAAATAGAAACAACTTTCGAAACGAAAGGGACTAAACAGGAACAAGAGGGATCCACCGAAGAAGATCCTTCTCCTTCCCTTTTTTTGGAAGAAAAGGAGGATACGGACAAAATAGATGAAAGGGAAGAGATCCAGAGTGATGGAAAGGAAAAAACAAGGGATGAATCAACTTTCAAGAAGACATTCTATAAAAAATAGCCAAGTTTATAAAAAAGAAAAAATTCTTTGTGACAAGAGAAAACTATCGATGATGAATGGTAGGATAATGGATTTATACCAAGAACATAAAAAAAGAACACACCTAGAGCAAAGAACTTTAGAAAAAAAAATGGAACTTTAAAATAATTCAACTTAAAAAAATACAAAAAAGAAGAAATAATAAAAATATTGCATCCGCGCTTAAGCTAGCATTCAATGTGTATCAATGAATAATATAAATTTTTCAATTATTCAACCATTTCATTTTATCAAGTTCAATGTTAGCCAGATTAGTCAACATTTATATGTTTTGATGAAACAACAATATGTTATTTGTAACAAGTAGTTTTGTTGGTTGGTTAATTGGTCACATTTTTTTCATGAAATGGGTTGAATTGGTATTAGTTTGGATACAGCAAAATAATTCTATTAGATCGAATAAGTACCTTGTGTCAGAATTGAGAAATTCTATGGCTCGAATCTTTAGTATTCTCTTATTTATTACCTGTGTTTACTATTTAGGCAGAATACCGTCACCCTTTGTCACTAAAAAATTCAAAGAAACCTCAGAAACGGAAGAAAAGGGGGAAAGCGAGGAAGAAACAGATGTAAAAATAGAAACAACTTTCGAAACAAAAGGGACTAAACAGGAACAAGAGGGATCCACCGAAGAAGATCCTTCTCCTTCCCTTTTTTCGGAAGAAAAGGAGGATCCGGACAAAATCGATGAAAGGGAAGAGATCCGAGCGAATGGAAAGGAAAAAACAAGGGATGAATTCAACTTTCAAGAGACATCTAATAAAAATAGCCAAGTTTATAAAAAGAAAAATTTCTTTGTTGACAGGAGAAAAACTACTCGATGATGAATTGTATGATAATTGGATTTATACCAATGAACAAAAAAAGAACAACTTGTGCAAAGAATTTAGAAAAAAAAATGGAACTTATAAATAATTCAAATTAAAAAAATACAAAAAAGAAAAAATTAACAAAAATATTTTCAACGCGTAATCTTCGCATTCAATGTGTATTCCTGAATAATCTAATTTTTCAATTATTCAACCATTTCATTTTATCAAGTTCAATGTTAGCCAGATTAGTCAACATTTATATGTTTCGATGCAAGAACAATATGTTATTTGTAACAAGTAGTTTTGTTATTTGGTTAATTGGTCACATTTTTTTCATGAAATGGGTTGAATTGGTATTAGTCTGGATACAGCAAAATAATTCTATTCGATCGAATAAGTATCTTGTGTCAGAATTGAGAAATTCTATGGCTTGAATCTTTAGTATTCTCTTATTTATTATCTGTGTTTACTATTTAGGCAGAATACCGTCACCCATTGTCACTAAAAAATTCAAAGAAACCTCAGAAACGGAAGAAAAGGGGGAAAGCGAGGAAGAAACAGATGTAAAAATAGAAACAACTTTCGAAACGAAAGGGACTAAACAGGAACAAGAGGGAT
>JAGKPW010002345.1:0-12065 GCA_019926035.1 Melaleuca alternifolia | reverse complement strand
TTCTGGCCTTTTTCCAGAAAAGCTCCCGGACGGCTGGTCGCGAAGCCTCCTGCAACTGGCTGTTTCCGGCGGCTCGCGGCGAGGCGGCGGCGGAGGTCGGGGGCGTTCGGAAGAGGGAATCACCAGCTTCAAGAGGACGCCAAGAACGCGTGGAGAGGAGGCCAGGAACTTGGTGAAAAACTTCCCCGAAAACCCTTGCCCACTCGGTTTTAAGCCGAGTGGGGTGGGTGAGCGTGGCCGGAAAATCCGGCCCCACCGGCCACGTGCCGCCTCCCCCACGGCCGTAGTCCCCTCCGACGGTCTCCTCCAAGTCAGGGGTGGGTGGCTGCAGGGCTGATTGGCCGGTGGAAGCGACGGGTTGAACAGTTGATGGACGTCCATCAACTGTTCGACCTAATGCCGCAGAGAGATAGGAGAGAGGGAGAGAGGGAAGCCGCGAGGCGCGTGCGGGGCACGTGCCACCCGGTTCGACCTGGTCGGACCGGCGGCGTGCACGGCCGGACCGGTCGGTTCGCTGGCCGGTCTGGGATTTTTAATTAAAATAATATATTTTAATTTCCGAAATTCGGAAAAATAATTTTAAAATTCTGAAAATTTCCCGGAAAATTCCTGAAAATTCCCAAATTGAAATTTAAAATGTTTTGGGCCCCAATAAAATTTTAAACTTCAAATTTGCGTTAAATCCAATATTTTTCCAATTTCGCAAATACCGGGGAAATTATCCAATTTCCCGAAAAATCCCAATTTAGCCGTAAATTGCGAACCGGACCGAGCACGGTCGTTACAACCTACCCCCCCTTAGGAAATTTCGTCCCCGAAATTTGCTGCTTCTAAGTCTTCAAACAGTAGAGGGTGTTGTTGTCGCATGAGCTCTTCGCTCTCCCAGGTTGCGTTCTCTGAGCCGTGATGTTCCCATACCACCTTGACCAGGGGTATAACCTTGTTCCGGAGTTTCCGCTCCTTCCGATCTCCAATCCTGACTGGCCTTTCTTCGTAGGACACTTGTCCATCCAGCTTAATGTCTTCGTAGCTTAACACATGCGAAGGGTCGGGCTCATACTTCCTTAGCATGGAAACATGGAAGACGTTGTGAATTCGTTCCAAGTTCGGTGGTAGGGCCAGTCGATAGGCTGCCGGGCCTATCCTCTCCAAAATCTCAAAGGGTCCCACAAACCGGGGACTCAGCTTGCCTTTTCCTCCGAAACGAGATATCCCTTTCTTAGGCGACACTTTTAGGAAGACATGTTCTCCTTCGTCAAATTCCAAGGGCCGTCGCCTTCGATCTGCATAGCTTTTTTGTCGGCTCTGAGCCGTTTTCAACCTCTGTCTAATCAACTTTACCGCTTCCTGCGATTGCTGTACCAGT
The DNA here is from genome assembly GCA_019926035.1 of Melaleuca alternifolia. Lineage (NCBI taxonomy): Eukaryota > Viridiplantae > Streptophyta > Magnoliopsida > Myrtales > Myrtaceae > Melaleuca > Melaleuca alternifolia. Next base: position 10,699 of record JAGKPW010002345.1, on the reverse strand, counting down.
TCGGGTCCCAAAATTTTCCGTTCCCCGACTTCGTCCCAACATACCGGAGTCCTGCAGGCTCGTCCATACAAGGCCTCAAAGGGTGCCATCCCTAAGCCTTGTTGAAAGCTATTGTTGTAGGCGAACTCCACCAGAGGTAACTGACTTTCCCATCCTCCTTTAAAATCCATGACGCACGCCCTCAGCATGTCTTCCAGGGTCTGGATGGTCCGCTCAGACTACCCATCAGTCTGGGGATGGTACGCCGTACTGTACTGCAGTCGGGTACCCAAGGCTCCTTGTAGGCTCTTCCAAAAGTAAGCGGTGAATCTTGGGTCACGGTCGGAGGTAATAGTTACCGGCACACCATGCAGTCTGACGATCTGGGTCACATATAAGTCTGTCAACCGGTCCAAGGGAAGGTTCTTTCGTACTGCCAGGAAGTGGGCAGATTTGGTCAGTCTGTCCACTATGACCCAAATCATATCGTGACCCTTCTGACTTCTTGGTAAGCCGGTCACAAAATCCATCGTGATATGCTCCCATTTCCATTCTGGGATTTCCAAAGGGTTCAAAAGACCTCCCGGCTTACAGTGTTGCGCCTTCACTTGTTGGCACGTCAGACACTTGGCCACGAATCTTGCCACGAATCTTGCCACGTCCGCCTTCATCCCGCTCCACCAGTAGTGGGGTCTTAGATTCTGGTACATCTTGGTGTTACCAGGGTGGACACTGTACTTACTTCGGTGTGCTTCGGACAGGATTTCGTTCCTTAAATCAGGATTATAAGGTACACAAAGTCTCCCTCGGAAGCTCAGGACTCCATCCTCCGAGACCTGGAAACCAGGTTTCCTTAGTTCCCCTTTGGTCTGTAAGATGTTCGTTAAGGAAGGATCCGAAGATTGTAGATCTTTAATCTTGGTCCTGATTTGAGGTTCTATCCTTAAGGTGGCCATCAAACAATTCAGGTGTCCAATCTCAAACCTGAACTCCGAGTTTTGTACCTTCCCATGCAGTTGCCATTCCTTGGCCAACAGTGAAGTCAAAGAGGACTTGCGACTAAGCGCATCTGCTACACGATTCGCTTTTCCTGGGTGGTACAGGATTTCGCAATCGTAGTCCTTCAGGAGTTCCATCCATCTCCGTTGTCTCATGTTCAACTCCTTCTGAGAGAACAGGTACTTGAGGCTTTGATGATCTGTAAAGATTGGAAACTTTTCTCCGCACAGATAGTACCTCCAAATTTTGAGCGCGAAGATCACTGCGGCTAACTCCAGGTCATGCGTTGGATAGTTTTGCTCGTGGGGCTTCAACTGTCTCGATGCGTAAGCTACAACTCGACCGTGTTGCATTAGAACGCACCCAAGACCTTGATATGAGGCGTCACTATAAACTTCATAACCACCTGGTCCTGTAGGAATGGTCAGGACCGGTGCAGTGGTCAACTTCTCTTTTAGTGTTTGAAAGCTCCTCTCGCACTTTTCCGTCCATTCGAACTTCTTATCCTTCTTCAACAAGCTTGTCAAGGGCAGGGACAGGCTTGAAAATTTCTCTATAAACCTTCTGTAGTACCCCGCCAGACCTAGGAAGCTACGAACTTCCGTCACTGTCGTAGGTCTCGGCCAATCCATCACCGCCTCAATCTTTGCAGGGTCTACGGAGATTCCATCTCCCGAGATCACATGTCCCAAAAAGGCTACGCGATCTAGCCAAAACTCACACTTACTGAACTTCGCGTAAAGTGCATGTCTTCTTAGTACCATAAGTACTATCCTTAGGTGCTGCTCATGTTCTGCTGAACTCTTTGAATAGATCAGTATATCGTCGATGAAGACTATGACGAACCTGTCCAAGTACTCCCTGAACACCCTGTTCGTCAAATCCATGAAAGCAGCTGGAGCGTTGGTTAATCCAAACGGCATTACTGTGAACTCGTAATGTCCATAACGAGTTCGAAAGGCACTCTTCGGGATATCCTCCTCTTTAATCCTTAATTGGTGGTATCCCGTCCTCAGGTCAATCTTCGAGAAGACCTTGGCTCCTTGCAACTGATCAAATAAATCGTCAATCCTGGGTAACGGGTATCTATTCTTTACTGTTACCTTATTCAGTTGTCGGTAATCAATGCAAAGTCTTAAGGACCCATCCTTTTTCTTTACAAAGAGGACTGGCGCACCCCATGGTGACGCACTTGGGCGGATAAATCCTTTATCCAATAGTTCTTGCATCTGCACCTTTAACTCCTTCAGCTCTGAGAGTGACATCCGGTAGGGAGCCTTAGAGATCGGTTCCGTCCCGGAAGGCACTTCGATAGCAAACTCTACTTCCCTCTCTGGGGGTAATCCAGGTAGTTCCTCCGGAAAAACGTCGGGAAACTCCCGAACTATAACGATCTCCTCTAACACTGGTCCTTCGACCGTCGTGTCAACAACACTAGCTAGGTAGCCTTGACAGCCATCCACTAACAACCGTGTCGCTTCCAAAGAAGAGATAATTGCGGTTGAAGGTCCGCCGTGACCTCCGAGGAACTCGTAACTCGAGTCCTCAGTCGGGCAGAACCTTACAAGTTTCCTAGAACAGTCCACCGTAGCTTTCTGTCTAGTCAACCAATCCATGCCAATAATAACATCATAATCACGCAAATCTAAAACCGCCAAATCAATCGAACTTCTAACTCCGCTGAGTTCTAACTCGCAGTCCTTGCATCCGTTAACGGATAACATGTGAACATGCAGAGGCGTCGAGACATTCAAAACAACAGCTAAGGGTTCCACATGCAACCCTACTAACTCCACAAAACGCTCAGCGACGAACGAGTGGGTAGCCCCCGTGTCGAACAAAGCATAAGCAGAACTGCGGTGTAAGGAGACGGTACCTGTTATGACTCCTCCCGAGTTTCGTGCTTCATGTCTGGTCACCGCATAGACTCTTCCCTGCGCCGAGGGTCGGTCCATCAAAAGAGGCGGCGCTAGGCCTGCTAGCTGCCCGACCTGCTGCTGAGGCTGCGCTCTAAGAGCGCGCTGGGGACAATCACGGACCATGTGGCCCAGCTGGCCACACCCGTAGCATCCCTCGCTCTTCGGGGGACAGGGTCCCGGTTGGTGCGTCTTTCCACACTGTCGGCACCAATTCCCTTGACGAAAGGGGGGCTTCCTGATCCCCCGTTTCGTATAGCTGGAAAGGGCTTCTTCACCCCTGCTGCCGGCTTCTTTACATGCCGAAATCTACTAGCATCTCTACCCGCGAATGCTCGCGATCCAGACGCGGCTACTCTCTCGTTTAGGTCCTTCTCGACCAATTGAGCCCTTGTGAACACCTCCTTGTAATCCCGTAGGTTGAAGGGAGCAAGCTGGGACTTGATTTCGGGTTTCAGCCCTTCCCGAAATTTCTTCGCCCTGTCCACTGGATCCTCGATCAACTTCTTGCCATACTTGGCCAGGGCGGTAAACTGTGCCTCATACTCCAGCACTGTCAGGTTATTCTGCCGCAGTCTCTGAAACTCGGCGAGCTTCGCGTCTCTCTCTGCCTCGGGGAAATATTGCTCGTTGAAAGTTTCAACGAAATCCTCCCAGTTAGGTACTGCGCCTCCAGGAAAGGCGATACCTCTGGTGACCCTCCACCAATGTCGGGCATTCCCCTGTAGTTGATACACCGCGAGTGTCACTCGATCTTCGTTTGAACACTCCATGACCTCAAATATATTCTCAAGCTCCAGCAGCCATTCCTCTGCTGCTCCAGGGTCTCCCATTCCGGTAAAGACTGGGGGTTTCAACTTTAGGAATTGTCCGACCTGCCTCTGTTTCCTCCTCTCCCCATTCGTACCATCAGCCAAAGGAGCAGGGGCCGGAACCTCAACTTCCTGCTCGTCGACTCGCACGGCGGATCCCTGGGCCACGGCAGCATTCTCATTCCGTACGGCAGCTAAGGCGGCATTTACCGCAGCTGCGATTGCGGCGTCCTGATTTCTTGCTTGCTGGCGGACTTCCTCCCGCAGATCCTCCACCGTTCTCACGAGTCCCTCAACACGGGGATCTTCTTGGGGTTCATCCTCCCCCACCCCGAAGCGACCAATCGTCGCCCTTCTACGCGGAGGTCTCCCCCGCGGTCTGACCATCTGGTCTTCCTGTTTACAGCATCACAATGCTTTTGACACTCCTTGAGGAATTCAACAGGGGTAAGCACTACAGCTAGATCTACCAAAATAGATCGTTTAAAAACACCCTATTGACCTCAAAAGGAGACATAGTATCGCATACTATGACAGTGTTGGAAACCACCATCAACACTCGGTGTTGGAAACCACCATCAACACTCGGTGTTGGAAACCACCATCAACACCCGTCCTATCCTCGTAGGACAACACGACCCCACGGGTCCAGTCGAAACCTCGTCATGAACTCGACTCCAGTGCATCAGTGGCCACCCTCACTCGGTGCCACGCACTTTCGCCACGCAGGCGGTGACAGAAACACCACACCTTCTCAAAAGGGGGATCATTGTCACAACAGTAGAGGCCCAGCCTCGCCACGCTGATCAACGGCCACGTGCCCTCCGGCACTACAAGTCCAGATTCGGCCTTGCTGCACACGTTCTAGACCGTGCCAACTTAGCTAAACCAGACGTCACGTCACACGCCTGACCTCGCCCTGTGCGTCCCATACCGCCCAGGTCGAGTCCGGCGTAGACCAAGCCCTATGGTCTCTAGCCAATGTCCGGCTTTGCTGCACACGTCCCATACCGTGCCAACGCAGCTAAACAATTGACACCAAGCCTAAGGTCAAGTGGGGGTCTTGAGCTAACCTCAGTCTGGTCCCCTATCCTAGTGGTCAGACCTAACCAAGGTTCACAGTTTCGGTAGAGTGTGTGCTGCCAACTGTCCATCTTGAATAAACGTCGCTCCTTATCACTCCAACTAGGTGACCTTTTCCTCGGTCACAACCTGGCTCTGATACCAAGCTGTCACGCCCCGGTTTCGGGGTCGTAGCAATTACTTCATGATCCAATTAAATACCACACTTTTCAGGAAACGTTTTTCATTCCATCAGCATCAATTTTACAATCCAAGATCGCCGTCAGTTCTAATACCATAAGGTTCTTCAAAAAGGGTACACATCACAAGTACGGGAGAGGGGAGTGGCCCAAAAGTGAGTCATCCAAGACCTACGTACACCAGCACCGCTCAGCTATACACACAAAAGTTGCGGTCTAAGTTAGGGAAGACTAAGGCTATCCTAAGGAGTGGTCGGGGGCTTGGGCCAAGTCCTCTCGCATGAAGGCTTCTCGTCGATTACCGTACCGTCCTCTGAATCGTCCTCTCCTTCGGGGTCTTTAAAGTCCGACAGGTAGCCCCCTTGCGGCACCTCACACCTCTCGTGTAAGAGTTCTAGTTCGGTTTCCTGGAACCCTGAGTAGACCTTCACATGCTGGTGTGGGTACCAGATATCCCTCCTAGTGCTCCAGATCCACCCCGTTTCCCGGTGGAATTCGACGATCAGCCCGTCTTCCTGGACATCAGTGTCTATGACCTCTCCCCTACTCTGAGGAGCTTTAGGATTCACTCCTAGCTCGTACTCTTCCTCGTCCTCGGGTAATTCATCCAGTTCAAAGGGGACATCCGGCGGCAAGTATCCCCCGACGTCCTCCAGGTCCTCATCGGACCTCGGGTCTTCCATCTCCAGCAGTCGATCCAGCTCCTGGTCCCAATCCTCCTCCTGATCCTGAGGGTCCGGCGCCTGCTGATCCTGAGCTTCCTCCTCCTCGGAAGGCCATTCCATGAGATGGTCCTCCACCGCCATATTCTCCGAATCGGAGCTGTCCGTGTCCATTCTGAGGTCCTGGTGTGGTGGGGTGGTGGGGTGAGATTCCACGGTCTCAGTGAGCAAACCATAACCCTAGATTAGGATCAGCCCAGTCCTAGGGTCCCTGGACATCCCATCCCCTCTCAGTCTCCGGGCGGTAACAGGCAGAACTAGGTAAGACCTACCTTTAGTCTCACATCCCATGGCCCCACAATCGGAATATACTACTCTCCACTAATTGACAACCAATCGGGGTGTCTAAGCCGGGTCGCGGGGTATCGTCTAACTCAACCATGTAAATGAGCGAGATAGTAAATAAATTGCAATCTAAATTAAATAGGCGTGATCGAAATTACGGAGTAAACTATAAAATTTAAACTACTTAATTAGGCGAGGAAAAACATAATTTAAATGCATCTAAGTAATGACATTAACGATAAATTAACTTTAATATAAAGCGGTAAAGGAGTGTAAAATACTACTCAACCACCCAAGCTGCCAGTTCGAGTAAGTCCCAACTCTGATCGCAAAATTTCGGGGAATTCGATCGAACTACTCCCAGTCTGAACTGAGCACGAGTGTGTTCTCGTAATTTCACGAGAAGGGACACCTTTGACCAATACAAGTTGGCCCGACCACTAATCGTGGTCCAAACAAGCAATCCTTTACTCGACTAGGCTAATAGATAAACCAAGCATGAGGTCCGATTCTATACGAATTGCAGTTTACGCTTAAACCAATTCTAATCGCCATAGCCGTTCTAATCGCCCCAAATTCTACCCGCTAAATTCTACTAAAACGGAGATGCGCCTAATAAAAGGTTAGGATCCACTCACTTGGAGAGTGTCCCAACAAGCCTGCTGCTGAGCTCCTCCTCTTTTTTTTCTTTTGTTTTTTTTCTTCTTTTTTTTTTCGGGTCGGGCCTTCTTTTCCTTTCCTCCGGGCCGGCTGAGTGGGCCTGGGTTGAAAACTAGGCCTGAAAGTGGGCCGGGCTGAGCCTCACGGGTCGGGCCCACGAGTTGGGCCCGCGGGGCTACTGGCCGGGCCGGGTCGGCTGGGCCTTCGGGCCTGGCTACTGGGCCTGGTCAGTGGCCCGGTTCCTCCTCTGCTGGCCTGGTCAGTGCACGGGCCGGACGGGTCAGGCACGGGTCGTGCACGGGTCGGCTCGGATCGGTGCACGGATCGGGCAGATCGGTGCACGGATCGGACGGATGGGTCAGGGATTGATTTTGGCCAGGCCACGGACCGGATCAGCTGGGTCACGGATCGGGTCGTGGCTGGGTCACGGATCGGGTCGTGGCTGGGTCACGGATCAGGTCGGCTGGGTCACAGACCGGATCGTGGCCCCTTCCTTGCGGTTTTCCGGCTGGTCGTGAAGGCTCGGAACTCGCCTCCGTGCGTCGGCCTGGGGTCTCGTCGGAGCTTGGTGTTGGTCGGTTCGGGGAGCCTGCGTCACGACGTGTCAAACGGCGGCGGTGGCTCGGCCTGGGGTGGCCGGAGCACGGCGGGGCGGCTCCGTGAAGTCGGCTACTCGCACACGGTTCTGGCCTTTTTCCAGAAAAGCTCCCGGACGGCTGGTCGCGAAGCCTCCTGCAACTGGCTGTTTCCGGCGGCTCGCGGCGAGGCGGCGGCGGAGGTCGGGGGCGTTTGGAAGAGGGAGTCACCAGCTTCAAGGGGACGCCAAGAACGCGTGGAGAGGAGGCCAGGAACTCGGTGAAAAACTTCCCCGAAAACCCTTGCCCACTCGGTTTTAAGCCGAGTGGGGTGGGTGAGCGTGGCCGGAAAATCCGGCCCCGCCGGCCACGTGCCGCTTCCCCCACGGCCGTAGTCCCCTCCGACGGTCTCCTCCAAGTCAGGGGTGGGTGGCTGCAGGGCTGATTGGCCGGTGGAAGCGACGGGTTGAACAGTTGATGGACGTCCATCAACTGTTCGACCTAATGCCGCAGAGAGAGAGGAGAGAGGGAGAGAGGGAAGTCGCGAGGCGCGTGCGGGGCACGTGCCACCCGGTTCGACCTGGTCGGACCGGCGGCGTGCACGGCCGGACCGGCCGGTTCGCTGGCCGGTCTGGGATTTTTAATTAAAAAAATATATTTTAATTTCCGAAATTTCGGAAAATAATTTTAAAATTCTGAAAATTTCCCGAAAAATTCCTGAAAATTCCCAAATTGAAATTTAAAATGTTTTGGGCCCCAATAAAATTTTAAACTTCAAATTTGCGTTAAATCCAATATTTTTCCAAATTTCGCAAATACCGGGGAAATTATACAATTTCCCGAAAATTCCCAATTTAGCCGTAAATTGCGAACCGGACCGAGCACGGTCATTACAAAAAAATTCAAAGAAACCTCAGAAACGGAAGAAAAGGGGGAAAGCGAGGAAGAAACAGATGTAAAAATAGAAACAACTTTCGAAACGAAAGGTACTAAACAGGAACAAGAGGGATCCACCGAAGAAGATCCTTCTCCTTCCCTTTTTTTGGAAGAAAAGGAGGATCCAGACAAAATCGATGAAAGGGAAGAGATCCGAGTGAATGGAAAGGAAAAAACAAGGGATGAATTCAACTTTCAAGAGACATTCTATAAAAATAGCCAGGTTTATAAAAAGAAAAATTTCTTTGTTGACAAGAGAAAAACTACTCGATGATGAATTGTATGATAATTGGATTTATACCAATGAACAAAAAAAGAACAACTTGAGCAAAGAATTTAGAAAAAAAATGGAACTTATAAATAATTCAAATTAAAAAAATACAAAAAAGAATAAATTAATAAAAATATTTTCAATGCGTAATCTTAGCATTCAATGTGTATTCCTGAATAATCTAATTTTTCAATTAGTCAACCATTTCATTTTATCAAGTTCAATGTTAGCCAGATTAGTCAACATTTATATGTTTCGATGCAACAACAATATGTTATTTGTAACTAGTAGTTTTGTTGGTTGGTTAATTGGTCACATTTTTTTCATGAAATGGGTTGAATTTGTATTAGTCTGGATACAGCAAAATAATTCTATTCGATCGAATAAGTACCTTGTGTCAGAATTGAGAAATTCTATGGCTCGAATCTTTAGTATTCTCCTATTTATTACCTGTGTTTACTATTTAGGCAGAATACCGTCACCCATTGTCACTAAAAAAATTCAAAGAAACCTCAGAAATGGAAGAAAGGGGGGAAAGCGAGGAAGAAACAGATGTAGAAATAGAAACAACTTTCAAAACGAAGGGGACTAAACAAGAACAAGAGGGATCCACCGAAGAAGATCCTTCTCCTTCCCTTTTTTTGGAAGAAAAGGAGGATCTAGACAAAATCGATGAAAGGGAAGAGATCCGAGTGAATGGAAAGGAAAAAAATAGGGATGAATTCAACTTTCAAGAGACATTCTATAAAAATAGCCAGGTTTATAAAAAGAAAAATTTCTTTGTTGACAAGAGAAAAACTACTCGATGATGAATTGTATGATATTTGGATTTATACCAATGAACAAAAAAAGAACAACTTGAGCAAAGAATTTAGAAAAAAAATGGAACTTATAAATAATTCAAATTAAAAAAAAAATACAAAAAAGAATAAATTAATAAAAATATTTTCAATGCGTAATCTTAGCATTCAATGTGTATTCCTAAATAATCTAATTTTTCAATTATTCAACCATTTCATTTTACCAAGTTCAATGTTAGCCAGATTAGTCAACATTTATATGTTTCGATGCAACAGCAATATGTTATTTGTAACAAGTAGTTTTGTTGGTTGGTTAATTGGTCACATTTTTTTCATGAAATGGGTTGAATTGGTATTAGTCTGGATACAGCAAAATAATTCTATTCGATCGAATAAGTGCCTTGTGTCAGAATTGAGAAATTCTATGGCTCGAATCTTTAGTATTCTCTTATTTATTACCTGTGTTTACTATTTAGGCAGAATACCATCACCCATTGTCACTAAAAAAATTCAAAGAAACCTCAGAAATGGAAGAAAGGGGGGAAAGCGAGGAAGAAACAGATGTAGAAATAGAAACAACTTTCGAAACGAAGGGGACTAAACAAGAACAAGAGGGATCCACCGAAGAAGATCCTTCTCCTTCCCTTTTTTTGGAAGAAAAGGAGGATCTAGACAAAATCGATGAAAGGGAAGAGATCCGAGTGAATGGAAAGGAAAAAACAAGGGATGAATTCAACTTTCAAGAGACATTCTATAAAAATAGCCAAGTTTATAAAAAGAAAAATTTCTTTGTTGACAAGAGAAAAACTACTCGATTAATAAAAATATTTTCAATGCGTAATCTTAGCATTCAATGTGTATTCCTCTGAATAATCTAATTTTTCAATTATTCAACCATTTCATTTTATCAAGTTCAATGTTAGCCAGATTAGTCAACATGTATATGTTTCGATGCAACAACAATATGTTATTTGTAACAAGTAGTTTTGTTGGTTGGTTAATTGGTCACATTTTTTTCATGAAATGGGTTGAATTAGTATTAGTTTGGATACAGCAAAATAATTCTATTCGATCGAATAAGTACCTTGTGTCAGAATTGAGAAATTCTATGGCTCGAATCTTTAGTATTCTCTTATTTATTATCTGTGTTTACTATTTAGGCAGAATACCGTCACCCATTGTCACTAAAAAATTCAAAGAAACCTCAGAAACGGAAGAAAAGGGGGAAAGCGAGGAAGAAACAGATGTAAAAATAGAAACAACTTTCGAAACGAAAGGTACTAAACAGGAACAAGAGGGATCCACCGAAGAAGATCCTTCTCCTTCCCTTTTTTTGGAAGAAAAGGAGGATCCAGACAAAATCGATGAAAGGGAAGAGATCCGAGTGAATGGAAAGGGAAAAACAAGGGATGAATTCATCTTTCAAGAGACATTCTATAAAAATAGCCAGGTTTATAAAAAGAAAAATTTCTTTGTTGACAA
>JAGKPW010002343.1:0-26059 GCA_019926035.1 Melaleuca alternifolia | reverse complement strand
TCTATAAAAATAGCCAAGTTTATAAAAAGAAAAATTTCTTTGTTGACAAGAGAAAAACTACTCGATGATGAATTGTATGATAATTGGATTTATACCATTGAACAAAAAAAGAACAACTTGAGCAAAGAATTTAGAAAAAAAATGGAACTTATAAATAATTCAAATTAAAAAAATACAAAAAAGAATAAATTAATAAAAATATTTTCAATACGTAATCTTAGCATTCAATGTGTATTCCTGAATAATCTAATTTTTCAATTATTCAACCATTTCATTTTATCAAGTTCAATGTTAGCCAGATTAGTCAACATGTATATGTTTCGATGCAACAACAATATGTTATTTGTAACAAGTAGTTTTGTTGGTTGGTTAATTGGTCACATTTTTTTCATGAAATGGGTTGAATTGGTATTAGTCTGGATACAGCAAAATAATTCTATTCGATCGAATAAGTGCCTTGTGTCAGAATTGAGAAATTCTATGGCTCGAATCTTTAGTATTCTCTTATTTATTACCTGTGTTTACTATTTAGGCAGAATACCATCACCCATTGTCACTAAAAAATTCAAAGAAACCTCATAAACGGAAGAAATGGGGGAAAGCGAGGAAGAAACAGATGTAAAAATAGAAACAACTTTCGAAACGAAGGGGACTAAACAGGAACAAGAGGGATCCACCAAAGAAGATCCTTCTCCTTCCCTTTTTTCGGAAGAAAAGGAGGATCCGGACAAAATCGATGAAAGTGAAGAGATCCGAGTGAATGGAAAGGAAAAAACAAGGGATGAATTCAACTTTCAAGAGACATTCTATAAAAATAGCCAAGTTTATAAAAAGAAAAATTTCTTTGTTGACAAGAGAAAAACTACTCGATGATGAATTGTATGATAATTGGATTTATACCAATGAACAAAAAAAGAACAACTTGAGCAAAGAATTTAGAAAAAAAATGGAACTTATAAATAATTCAAATTTAAAAAAATACAAAAAAGAATAAATTAATAAAAATATTTTCAATGCGTAATCTTAGCATTCATTGTGTATTCCTGAATAATCAAATTTTTCAATTATTCAACCATTTCATTTTATCAAGTTCAATGTTAGCCAGATTAGTCAACATTTATATGTTTCGATGCAACAACAATATGTTATTTGTAACAAGTAGTTTTGTTAGTTGGTTAATTGGTCACATTTTTTTCATGAAATGGGTTGAATTGGTATAAGTCTGGATACAGCAAAATAATTCTATTCGATCGAATAAGTACCTTGTGTCAGAATTGAGAAATTCTATGGCTCGAATCTTTAGTATTCTCTTTTTTATTACCTGTGTTTACTATTTAGGCAGAATACCGTCACCCATTGTCACTAAAAAATTCAAAGAAACCTCAGAAACGGAAGAAAGGGGGGAAAGTGAGGAAGAAACAGATGTAGAAATAGAAACAACTTTCGAAACGAAGGGGACTAAACAGGAACAAGAGGGATCCACCGAAGAAGATCCTTCTCCTTCCCTTTTTTTGGAAGAAAAGGAGGATCCAGACAAAATCGATGAAAGGGAAGAGATCCGAGTGAATGGAAAGGAAAAAAATAGGGATGAATTCAACTTTCAAGAGACATTCTATAAAAATAGCCAAGTTTATAAAAAGAAAAATTTCTTTGTGGACAAGAGAAAAACTACTCGATGATGAATTGTATGATAATTGGATTTATACCAATGAACAAAAAAAGAACAACTTGAGCAAAGAATTTAGAAAAAAAATGGAACTTATAAATAATTCAAATTAAAAAAAATACAAAAAAGAATAAATTAATAAAAATATTTTCAATGCGTAATCTTAGCATTCATTGTGTATTCCTGAATAATCTAATTTTTCAATTATTCAACCATTTCATTTTATCAAGTTCAATGTTAGCCATATTAGTCAACATTTATATGTTTCGATGCAACAACAATATGTTATTTGTAACAAGTAGTTTTGTTGGTTGGTTAATTGGTTACATTTTTTTCATGAAATGGGTTGAATTGGTATTAGTCTGGATACAACAAAATAATTCTATTCGATCGAATAAGTATCTTGTGTCAGAATTGAGAAATTCTATGGCTCGAATCTTTAGTATTCTCTTATTTATTACCTGTGTTTACTATTCAGGCAGAATTCCGTCACCCATTGTCACTAAAAAATTCAAAGAAACCTCAGAAACGGAAGAAAAGGGGGAAAGCGAGGAAGAAACAGATGTAAAAATAGAAACAACTTTCGAAACGAAAGGGACTAAACAGGAACAAGAGGGATCCACCGAAGAAGATCCTTCTCCTTCCCTTTTTTTGGAAGAAAAGGAGGATACGGACAAAATAGATGAAAGGGAAGAGATACGACTGTGACTGGAAAGGAAAACAACAAGGGCGATTCAACTTTTCAAGAGACATTCTATAAAAATAGCCACGTTTATAAAAAAGAAAAATTTCTTTGTTGACAAGAGAAAAACTACACGATGATGAATTGTATGATAATTGGATTTATACCAATGAACAAAAAAAGAACAACTTGAGCAAAGAATTTAGAAAAAAAATGGCACTTTTAAATAATTCAAATTAAAAAAAAAAATACAAAAAAGAATAAATTAATAAAAATATTTTCAATACGTAATCTTAGCATTCAATGTGTATTCCTGAATAATCTAATTTTTCAATTATTCAACCATTTCATTTTATCAAGTTCAATGTTAGCCAGATTAGTCAACATTTATATGTTTTGATGAAACAACAATATGTTATTTGTAACAAGTAGTTTTGTTGGTTGGTTAATTGGTCACATTTTTTTCATGAAATGGGTTGAATTGGTATTAGTTTGGATACAGCAAAATAATTCTATTAGATCGAATAAGTACCTTGTGTCAGAATTGAGAAATTCTATGGCTCGAATCTTTAGTATTCTCTTATTTATTACTTGTGTTTACTATTTAGGCAGAATACTGTCACCCATTGTCACTAAAAAATTCAAAGAAACCTCAGAAACGGAAGAAAGGGGGGAAAGCGAGGAAGAAACAGATGTAGAAATAGACACAACTTTCGAAACGAAGGGGACCAAACAGAAACCAAGAGGTTACCTTCACATTGAAGAAAGATCCTTCTCATTCCCTTTTTTTGAAAGAAAAGGAGGATCCAGACAAATCGCATGAAGGGAAGAGATCGAGGCTGAATGGAAAGGAAAAAAACAAGGGTGATGCATTTAAACTTTCAGAGACAATTCTATAAAAAATAGCCCAGGTTTATGTAAAAGAAAAATTTCTTGTTGACAGAGAAAAAACTTCGATGATTGAATGGTATGATAATGGAAATTTATACAAATGAACAAACAAAGAACAACTTGTGCGCACAGAATTTAGAAAAAAATGGAACTATAAATAAATTCCAAATTAAAAAATACAAAACAAGAAATAAATAATAAAAATATTTTCAATGCGTAATCTTAGCATTCAAAGTGTATTCCTGAATAATCTAATTTTTCAATTATTCAACCATTTCATTTTACCAAGTTCAATGTTAGCCAGATTAGTCAACATTTATATGTTTCGATGCAACAACAATATGATATTTGTAACAAGTAGTTTTGTTGGTTGGTTAATTGGTCACATTTTTTTCATGAAATGGGTTGAATTGGTATTAGTCTGGATACAGCAAAATAATTCTATTCGATCGAATAAGTACCTTGTGTCAGAATTGAGAAACTCTATGGCTCGAATCTTTAGTATTCTCTTATTTATTACCTGTGTTTACTATTCAGGCAGAATACCGTCACCCATTGTCACTACAAAATTCAAAGAAACCTCAGAAACGGAAGAAAAGGGGGAAAGCGAGGAAGAAACAGATGTAAAAATAGAAACAACTTTCGAAACGAAAGGGACTAAACAGGAACAAGAGGGATCCAACGAAGAAGATCCTTCTCCTTCCCTTTTTTTGGAAGAAAAGGAGGATCCAGACAAAATCGATGAAAGGGAAGAGATCCGAGTGAATGGAAAGGAAAAAACAAGGATGAATTCAACTTTCAAGAGACATTCTATAAAAATAGCCAGGTTTATAAAAAGAAAAATTTCTTTGTTGACAAGAGAAAAACTACTCGATGATGAATTGTATGATAATTGGATTTATACCAATGAACAAAAAAAGAACAACTTGTGCAAAGAATTTAGAAAAAAAAATGGAACTTATAAATAATTCAAATTAAAAAAATACAAAAAAGAATAAATTAATAAAAATATTTTCAATGCGTAATCTTAGCATTCAATGTGTATTCCTGAATAATCTAATTTTTCAATAATTCAACCATTTCATTTTATCAAGTTCAATGTTAGCCAGATTAGTCAACATTTATATGTTTCGATGCAACAACAATATGTTATTTGTAACAAGTAGTTTTGTTGGTTGCTTAATTGGTCACATTTTTTTCATGAAATGGGTTGAATTGGTATTAGTCTGGATACAGCAAAATAATTCTATTCGATCAAATAAGTATCTTGTGTCAGAATTGAGAAATTCTATGGCTTGAATCTTTAGTATTCTCTTATTTATTACCTGTGTTTACTATTCAGGCAGAATACCGTCACCCATTGTCACTAGAAAATTCAAAGAAACCTCAGAAACGGAAGAAAGGGGGGAAAGCGAGGAAGAAACAGATGTAGAAATAGAAACAACTTTCGAAACGAAGGGGACTAAATAGGAACAAGAGGGATCCACCGAAGAAGAAAAGGAGGATCCGGACAAAATCGATGAAAGGGAAGAGATCCGAGTGAATGGAAAGGAAAAAACAAGGGATGAATTCAACTTTCAAGAGACATTCTATAAAACTAGCCAGGTTTATAAAAAGAAAAATTTCTTTGTTGACAAGAGAAAAACTACTCGATGATGAATTGTATGATAATTGGATTTACACCAATGAACAAAAAAAAGAACAACTTGAGCAAAGAATTTAGAAAAAAAATGGAACTTATAAAAATTCAAATTAAAAAACTACAAAAAAGAATAAATTAATAAAAAATCTTTTCAATGCGTAATCTTAGAATTCAATGTGTATATTCCTGGAAAATCAAATGTTTTTTTTCAATTATTCAACCATTTCATTTTATCAAGTTCAATGTTACCCATATTAGTCAACATTTATATGTTTCGATGCAACAACAATATGTTATTTGTAACAAGTAGTTTTGTTGGTTGTTTAATTGGTCACATTTTTTTCATGAAATGGGTTGAATTGGTATTAGTCTGGATACAGCAAAATAATTCTATTCGATCGAATAAGTATCTTGTGTCAGAATTGAGAAATTCTATGGCTTGAATCTTTAGTATTCTCTTATTTATTACCTGTGTTTACTATTTAGGCAGAATACCGTCACCCATTGTCACTAAAATATTCAAAGAAACCTCAGAAACGGAAGAAAGGGGGGAAAGCGAGGAAGAAACAGATGTAGAAATAGAAACAACTTTCGAAACGAGGGGGACTAAACAGGAACAAGAGGGATCCACCGAAGAAGATCCTTCTCCTTCCCTATTTTTGGAAGAAAAGGAGGATCCAGACAAAATCGATGAAAGGGAAGAGATCCGAGTGAATGGAAAGGGAAAAACAAGGGATGAATTCATCTTTCAAGAGACATTCTATAAAAATAGCCAGGTTTATAAAAAGAAAAATTTCTTTGTTGACAAGAGAAAAACTACTCGATGATGAATTGTATGATAATTGGATTTATACCAATGAACAAAAAAAGAACAACTTGAGCAAAGAATTTAGAAAAAAAATGGAACTTATAAATAATTCAAATTTAAAAAAATACAAAAAAGAATAAATTAATAAAAATATTTTCAATGCGTAATCTTAGCATTCATTGTGTATTCCTGAATAATCAAATTTTTCAATTATTCAACCATTTCATTTTATCAAGTTCAATGTTAGCCAGATTAGTCAACATTTATATGTTTCGATGCAACAACAATATGTTCTTGGGAACAAGTAGTTTTTGTTGGTTGGTTAATGGGTCAAATTTTTTCATGAATGGGTGAATTGGTATTAGTCTAGATAAAGCAAATAATTCTATCCGCATCGAATCAGTATCTGGTGTCAGAAATTGGAAATTCATGGCTTGAATCTTAGATTCTCTTATTTATTACCTGGTTACTATTCAGGCAGCATACCGTCACACATTGTCACTAAAAAACTGTCACGCCACGGTTTCGGGGTCGTAGCAATTACTTCAGGACCCAATTAAATACCACACTTTTCAGGAAACGTTTTTCATTCCATCAGCATCAATTTTACAATCCAAGATCGCCGTTAGTTCTAATACCAGAAGGTTCTTCAAAAAGGGTACACATCACAGGTACGGGAGAGGGGAGTGGTCCAAAAGAGAGTCATACAAGACCTACGTACACTAGCACCGCTCAGCTATACACACAAAAGTTGCGGTCTAAGTTAGGGAAGACTAAGGCTATCCTAAGGAGTGGTCGGGGGCTTGAGCCAAGTCCTCTCACATGAAGGCTTCTCGTCGATTACCGTACCGTCCTCTGAATCGTTCTCTCCTTCGGGGTCTTTAAAGTCCGACAGGTAGCCCCCTTGCGGCACCTCACACCTCTCGTGTAAGAGTTCTAGTTCGGTTTCCTGGAACCCTGAGTAGACCTTGATGTGCTGGTGAGGGTACCAAATATCCCTCCTAGTGCTCCAGATCCACCCCGTTTCCCGGTGGAATTCGACGATCAGCCCGTCTTCCTGGACATCAGTGTCTATGACCTCTCCCCTACTCTGAGGAGCCTCAGGATTCACTCCTATCTCGTACTCTTCCTCGCCCTCGGGTAATTCATCCGGTTCAAAGGGGACATCCGGCGGCAAGTATCCCCCGACGTCCTCCAGGTCCTCATCGGACCCCGGGTCTTCCATCTCCAGCAGCCGATCCAGCTCCTGGTCCCAATCCTCCTCCTGATCCTGAGGGTCCGGCGCCTGCTGATCCCGAGCTTCCTCCTCCTCGGAAGGCCATTCCATGAGATGGTCCTCCACCGCCATGTTCTCCGAATCGGAGCTGTCCGTGTCCATTCTGAGGTCCTGGTGTGGTGGGGTGGTGGGATGAGATTCCACGGTCTCAGTGAGCAAACCATAACCCTAGATTAGGATCAGCCCAGTCCTAAGGTCCCTGGACGTCCCATCCCCTCTCAGTCTCCGGGCGGTAACAGGCAGAACTAGGTAAGACCTACCTTTAGTCTCACATCCCATGGCCCTACAATCGGAATATACTACTCTCCACTAATCGACAACCAATCGGGGTGTCTAAACCGAGTCGCGGGGTATCGTCTAACTCAACCATATAAATGAGCGAGATAGTAAATAAATTGCAATCTAAATTAAATAGGCGTGATCGAAATTACGGGGTAAACTATAAAATTTAAACTACTTAATTAGGCGAGGAAAAAAAAAACATAATTTAAATGCATCTAAGTAAATGACATTAACGATAAATTAACTTTAATATAACGCGGTAAAGGAGTGTAAAATACTACTCAACCACCCAAGCTGCCAGTTCGAGTAAGTCCCAACTCTGATCGCAAAATTTCTGGGAATTCGATCGGACTACTCCCAGTCTGAACTGAGCACGAGTGTGTTCTCGTAATTTCACGAGAAGGGACACCCTTGACCAATACAAGTTGGCCCGACCACTAATCATGGTCCAAACAAGCAATCCTTTACTCGACTAGGCTAATAGATAAACCAGGCATGAGGTCCAATTCTATACGAATTGCAGTTTACGCTTAAACCAATTCTAATCGCCCTAGCCGTTCTAATCGCCCCAAATTCTACCCGCTAAATTCTACTAAAACGGAGATGCGCCTAATAAAAGGTTAGGATCCACTCACTTGGAGAGTGTCCCAACAAGCCTGCTGCTGAGCTCCTCCTCTCTTTTTTTTTTCTTTTTTTTTTTTTCGGGTCGGGCCTTCTTTTCCTTTCCTCCGGGTCGGCTGAGTGGGCCTGGGTTGAAAACTAGGCCTGAAGGTGGGCCGAGCTGAGCCTCACGGGTCGGGCCCACGAGTTGGGCCCGCGGGGCTGCTGGCCGGGCCGGGTCGGTTGGGCCTTCAGGCCTGGCTACTGGGCCTGGTCAGTGGCCCGGTTCCTCCTCTGCTGGCCTGGTCAGTGCACGGGCCGGACGGGTCAGGCACGGGTCGGCTCGGATCGGTGCACGGATCGGGCGGATCGGTGCACGGATCGGGCGGATCGGTGCACGGATCGGACGGATGGGTCAGGGATTGATTTTGGCCAGGCCACGGACCGGATCAGCTGGGTCACGGATCGGGTCGTGGCTGGGTCACGGATCGGGTCGTGGCTGGGTCACGGATCAGGTCGGCTGGGTCACGGACCGGATCGTGGCCCCTTCCTTGCGGTTTTCCGGCTGGTCGTGAAGGCTCGGAACTCGCCTCCGTGCGTCGGCCTGGGGTCTCGTCGGAGCTTGGTGTTGGTCGGTTCGGGGAGCCTGCGTCACGACGTGTCAAACGGCGGCAGTGGCTCGGCCTGGGGTGGCCGGAGCACGGCGGGGCGGCTCCGTGAAGTCGGCTGCTCGCACACGGTTCTGGCCTTTTTCCAGAAAAGCTCCCGGACGGCTGGTCGCGAAGCCTCCTGCAACTGGCTGTTTCCGGCGGCTCGCGGCGAGGCGGCGGCGGAGGTCGGGGGCGTTCGGAAGAGGGAGTCACCAGCTTCAAGGGGACGCCAAGAACGCGTGGAGAGGAGGCCAGGAACTCGGTGAAAAACTTCCCCGAAAACCCTTGCCCACTCGGTTTTAAGCCGAGTGGGGTGGGTGAGCGTGGCCGGAAAATCCGGCCCCGCCGGCCACGTGCCGCCTCCCCCACGGCCGTAGTCCCCTCCGACGGTCTCCTCCAAGTCAGGGGTGGGTGGCTGCAGGGCTGATTGGCCGGTGGAAGCGACGGGTTGAACAGTTGATGGACGTCCATCAACTGTTCGACCTAATGCCGCAGAGAGAGAGGAGAGAGGGAAGCCGCGAGGCGCGTGCGGGGCACGTGCCACCCGGTTCGACCTGGTCGGACCGGCGGCGTGCACGGCCGGACCGGCCGGTTCGCTGGCCGGTCTGGGATTTTTAATTAAAATAATATATTTTAATTTCCGAAATTCGGAAAAATAATTTTAAAATTCTGAAAATTTCCCGAAAAATTCCTGAAAATTCCCAAATTGAAATTTAAAATGTTTTGGGCCCCAATAAAATTTTAAACTTCAAATTTGCGTTAAATCCAATATTTTTCCAAATTTCGCAAATACCGGGGAAATTATCCAATTTCCCGAAAAATCCCAATTTAGCCGTAAATTGCGAACCGGACCGAGCACGGTCGTTACAACCTACCCCCCTTAAGAAATTTCGTCCCCGAAATTTGCTGCTTCTAAGTCTTCAAACAGTAGAGGGTGTTGTTGTCGCATGAGCTCTTCGCTCTCCCAGGTTGCGTTCTCTGAGCCGTGATGTTCCCATACCACCTTGACCAGGGGTATAACCTTGTTCCGGAGTTTCCGCTCCTTCCGATCTCCAATCCTGACTGGCCTTTCTTCGTAGGGCACTTGTCCATCCAGCTTAATGTCTTCGTAGCTTAACACATGCGAAGGGTCGGGCTCATACTTCCTTAGCATGGAAACATGGAAGACGTTGTGAATTTGTTCCCAAGTTCGGTGGTAGGGCCAGTCGATAGGCTGCCGGGCCTATCCTCTCCAAAATCTCAAAGGGTCCCACAAACCGGGGACTCAGCTTGCCTTTTTCTCCGAAACGAGATATCCCTTTCTTAGGCGACACTTTTAGGAAGACATGTTCTCCTTCGTCAAATTCCAAGGGCCGTCGCCTTCGATCTGCATAGCCTTTTTGTCGGCTCTGAGCCGTTTTCAACCTCTGTCTAATCAACTTTACTGCTTCCTGCGATTGCTGTACCAGTTCGGGTCCCAAAATTTTCCGTTCCCCGACTTCGTCCCAACATACCGGAGTCCTGCAGGCTCGTCCATACAAGGCCTCAAAGGGTGCCATCCCTAAGCTTTGTTGAAAGCTATTGTTGTAGGCGAACTCCACCAGAGGTAACTGACTTTCCCATCCTCCTTTAAAATCCATGACGCACGCCCTCAGCATGTCTTCCAGGGTCTGGATGGTCCGCTCAGACTGCCCATCAGTCTGGGGATGGTACGCCGTACTGTACTGCAGTCGGGTACCCAAGGCTCCTTGTAGGCTCTTCCAAAAGTAAGCGGTGAATCTTGGGTCACGGTCGGAGGTGATAGTTACCGGCACACCATGCAGTCTGACGATCTGGGTCACATATAAGTCTGCCAACCGGTCCAAGGGAAGGTTCTTTCGTACTGCCAGGAAGTGGGCAGATTTGGTCAGTCTGTCCACTATGACCTAAATCGTATCGTGACCCTTCTGACTTCTTGGTAAGCCGGTCACGAAATCCATTGTGATATGCTCCCATTTCCATTCTGGGATTTCCAAAGGGTTCAAAAGACCTCCCGGCTTACAGTGTTGCGCCTTCACTTGTTGGCACGTCAAACACTTGGCCACGAATCTTGCCACGTCCGCCTTCATCCCGCTCCACCAGTAGGGGGGTCTTAGATTCTGGTACATCTTGGTGTTACCAGGGTGGACACTGTACTTACTTCGGTGTGCTTCGGACAGGATTTCGTTCCTTAAATCAGGATTATCAGGTACACAAAGTCTCCCTCGGAAGCTCAGGACTCCATCCTCCGAGACCTGGAAACCAGGTTTCCTTAGTTCCCCTTTGGTCTGTAAGATGTCCAATAAGGAAGGGTCCGAAGATTGTAGATCTTTAATCTTGGTCTTGATTTGAGGTTCTATCCTTAAGGTGGCCATTAAACAATTCAGGTGTCCAATCTCAAACCTGAACTCCGAGTTTTGTACCTTCCCGTGCAGTTGCCATTCCTTGGCCAACAGTGAAGTCAAAGAGGACTTACGACTAAGCGCATCTGCTACACGATTCGCTTTTCCTGGGTGGTACAGGATTTCACAATCGTAGTCCTTCAGGAGTTCCATCCATCTCCGTTGTCTCATGTTCAATTCCTTCTGAGAGAACAGATACTTGAGGCTTTGATGATCTGTAAAGATTGGAAACTTTTCTCCGCACAGATAGTGCCTCCAAATTTTGAGCGCGAAGATCACTGCGGCTAACTCCAGGTCATGCGTTGGATAGTTTTGCTCGTGGGGCTTCAACTGTCTCGATGCGTAAGCTACAACTCGACCGTGTTGCATTAGAACGCACCCAAGACCTTGATATGAGGCGTCACTATAAACTTCATAACCACCTGGTCCTGTAGGAATGGTCAGGACCGGTGCAGTGGTCAACTTCTCTTTTAGTGCTTGAAAGCTCCTCTCGCACATTTCCGTCCATTCGAACTTCTTATCCTTCTTCAACAAGCTTGTCAAGGGCAGGGACAGGCTTGAAAATTTCTCTATAAACCTTCTGTAGTACCCCGCCAGACCTAGGAAGCTACGAACTTCCGTCACTGTCGTAGGTCTCGGCCATTCCATCACCGCCTCAATCTTTGCAGGGTCTACGGAGATTCCATCTCCCGAGATCACATGTCCCAAAAAGGCTACGCGATCTAGCCAAAACTCACACTTACTGAACTTCGCGTAAAGTGCATGTCTTCTTAGTAACATAAGTACTATCCTTAGGTGCTGCTCATGTTCTGCTGAACTCTTTGAATAGATCAGTATATCGTCGATGAAGACTATGACGAACCTGTCCAAGTACTCCCTGAACACCCTGTTCATCAAATCCATGAAAGCAGCTGGAGCGTTGGTTAATCCAAACGGCATTACTGTGAACTCGTAATGTCCATAACGAGTTCGAAAGGCACTCTTCGGGATATCCTCCTCCTTAATCCTTAATTGGTGGTATCCCGTCCTCAGGTCAATCTTCGAGAAGACCTTGGCTCCTTGCAACTGATCAAATAAATCGTCAATCCTGGGTAACGGGTATCTATTCTTGACTGTTACCTTATTCAGTTGTCGGTAATCAATGCAAAGTCTTAAGGACCCATCCTTTTTCTTTACAAAGAGGACTGGCGCACCCCATGGTGACGCACTTGGGCGGATAAATCCTTTATCCAGTAGTTCTTGCATCTGCACCTTTAACTCCTTCAGCTCTGAGAGTGACATCCGGTAGGGAGCCTTAGAGATCGGTTCCGTCCCGGAAGGCACTTCGATAGCAAACTCTACTTCCCTCTCTGGGGGTAACCCAGGTAGTTCCTCCGGAAAAACGTCGGGAAACTCCCGAACTATAACGATCTCCTCTAACACTGGTCCTTCGACCGTCGTGTCAACAACACCAGCTAGGTAGCCTTGACAGCCATCCACTAACAACCGCGTCGCTTCCAAGGAAGAGATAATTGCGGTTGAAGGTCCGCCGTGACCTCCGAGGAACTCGTAACTCGAGTCCTCAGTCGGGCAGAACCTTACAAGCTTCCTAGAACAGTCCACCGTAGCTTTCTGTCTAGTCAACCAATCCATGCCAATAATAACATCATAATCACGCAAATCTAAAACCGCCAAATCAATCGAACTTCTAACTCCGCTGAGCTCTAACTCGCAGTCCTTGCATCCGTTAACGGATAACATGTGAACATGCAGAGGCGTCGAGACATTCAAAACAACAGCTAAGGGTTCCACATGCAACCCTACTAACTCCACAAAACGCTCAGCGACGAACGAGTGGGTAGCCCCCGTGTCGAACAAAGCATAAGCAGAACTGCGGTGTAAGGAGACGGTACCTGTTATGACTCCTCCCGAGTTCTGTGCTTCATGTCTGGTCACCGCATAGACTCTTCCCTGCGCCGAGGGTCGGTCCATCAAAAGAGGCGGCGCTAGGCCTGCTAGTTGCCCGACCTGCTGCTGAGGCTGCGCTCTAGGAGCGCGCTGGGGACAATCACGGACCATGTGGCCCAGCTGGCCACACCCGTAGCATCCCTCGCTCTTCGGGGGACAGGGTCCCGGTTGGTGCGTCTTTCCACACTGTCGGCACCAATTCCCTTGACGAAAGGGGGGCTTCCTGACTCCCCCGTTTCGTATAGCTGGAAAGAGCTTCTTCACCCCTGCTGCCGGCTTCTTTACATGCCGAAATCTACTAGCATCTCTACCCGCGAATGCTCGCGATCCAGACGCGGCTACTCTCTCGTTTAGGTCCTTCTCGACCAATTGAGCCCTTGTGAACACCTCCTTGTAATCCCGTAGGTTGAAGGGAGCAAGCTGGGATTTGATTTCGGGTTTCAGCCCTTCCCGAAATTTCTTCGCCCTGTCCACGGATCCTCGATCAACTTCTTGCCATACTTGGCCAGGGCGGTAAACTGTGCCTCATACTCCAGCACTGTCAGGTTATTCTGCCGCAGTCTCTGAAACTCGGCGAGCTTCGCGTCTCTCTCTGCCTCGGGGAAATATTGCTCGTTGAAAGTTTCAACGAAATCCTCCCAGTTAGGTACTGCGCCTCCAGGAAAGGCGATACCTCTGGTGACCCTCCACCAATGTCGGGCATTCCCCTATAGTTGATACACCGCGAGTGTCACTCGATCTTCGTTTGAACACTCCATGACCTCAAATATCTTCTCAAGCTCCAGCAGCCATTCCTCTGCTGCTCCAGGGTCTCTCATTCCGGTAAAGACTGGGGGTTTCAACTTTAGGAATTGTCCGACTTGCCTCTGTTTCCTCCTCTCCCCATTCGTACCATCAGCCAAAGGAGCAGGGGCCGGAACCTCAACTTCCTGCTCGTCGACTCGCACGGCGGATCCCTGGGCCGCGGCAGCATTCTCATTCCGTACGGCAGCTAAGGCGGCATTTACCGCAGCTGCGATTGCGGCGTCCTGATTTCTTGCTTGCTGGCGGACTTTCTCCCGCAGATCCTCCACCGTTCTCACGAGTCCCTCAACACGGGGATCTTCTTGGGGTTCATCCTCCCCCACCCCGAAGTGACCAATCGTCGCCCTTCTACGCGGAGGTCTCCCCCGCGGTCTGACCATCTGGTCTTCCTGTTACAGCATCACAATGCTTTTGACACTCCTTGAGGAATTCAACAGGGGTAAGCACTACAGCTAGATCTACCAAAATAGATCGTTTAAAAACACCCTATTGACCTCGAAAGGAGACATAGTATCGCATACTATGATAGTGTTGGAAACCACCATCAACACTCGGTGTTGGAAACCACCATCAACACCCGTCCTATCCTCGTAGGACAACACGACCCCACGGGTCCAGTCGAAACCTCGTCAGGAACTCGACTCCAGTGCATCAGTGGCCACCCTCACTCGGTGCCACGCACTTTCGCCACGCAGGCGGTGACAGAAACACCACACCTTCTCAAAAGGGGGATCATTGTCACAACAGCAGAGGCCCAGCCTCGCCACGCCGATCAACGGCCACGTGCCCTCCGGCACTACAAGTCCAGATTCGGCCTTGCTGCACACGTTCTAGACCGTGCCAACTTAGCTAAACCAGACGTCACGTCACACGCCTGACCTCGCCCTGTGCGTCCCATACCGCCCAGGTCGAGTCCGGCGTAGACCAAGCCCTATGGTCTCTAGCCAATGTCCGGCCTTGCTGCACACGTCCCATACCGTGCCAACGCAGCTAAACAATTGACACAAAACCTAAGGTCAAGTGGGGGTCTTGAGCTAACCTCAGTCTGGTCCCCTATCCTAGTGGTCAGACCTAACCAAGGTTCACAGTTTCGGTAGAGTGTGTGCTGCCAACTGTCCATCTTGAATAAACGTCGCTCCTTATCACTCCAACTAGGTGACCTTTTCCTAGGTCACAACCTCGCTCTGATACCAAGCTGTCACGCCCTGGTTTCGGGGTCGTAGCAATTACTTCAGGATCCAATTAAATACCACACTTTTCAGGAAACGTTTTTCATTCCATCAGCATCAATTTTACAATCCAAGATCGTCGTCAGTTCTAATACCAGAAGGTTCTTCAAAAAGGGTACACATCACAAGTACGGGAGAGGGGAGTGGTCCAAAAGAGAGTCATACAAGACCTACGTACACTAGCACCGCTCAGCTATACACACAAAAGTTGTGGTCTAAGTTAGGGAAGACTAAGGCTATCCTAAGGAGTGGTCGGGGGCTTGGGCCAAGTCCTTTCACATGAAGGCTTCCCGTCGATTACCGTACCGTCCTCTGAATCGTCCTCTCCTTCGGGGTCTTTAAAGTCCGACAGGTAGCCCCCTTGCGGCACCTCACACCTCTTGTGTAAGAGTTCTAGTTCGGTTTCCTGGAACCCTGAGTAGACCTTCACGTGCTGGTGTTGTGGGTACCAGATATCCCTCCTAGTGCTCCAGATCCACCCCGTTTCCCAGTGGAATTCGACGATCAGCCCGTCTTCCTGGACATCAGTGTCTATGACCTCTCCCCTACTCTGAGGAGCCTCAGGATTCACTCCTAGCTCGTACTCTTCTTCGTCCTCGGGTAATTCATCCGGTTCAAAGGGGACATCCGGCGGCAAGTATCCCCCGACGTCCTCCAGGTCCTCATCGGACCCCGGGTCTTCCATCTCCAGCAGTCGATCCAGCTCCTGGTCCCAATCCTCCTCCTGATCCTGAGGGTCCGGCGCCTGCTGATCCTGAGCTTCCTCCTCCTCGGAAGGTCATTCCATGAGATGGTCCTCCACCGCCATGTTCTCCGAATCGGAGCTGTCCGTGTCCATTCTGAGGTCCTGGTGTGGTGGGGTGGTGGGGTGAGATTCCACGGTCTCAGTGAGCAAACCATAACCCTAGATTAGGATCAGCCCAATCCTAGGGTCCCTGGACGTCCCATCCCCTCTCAGTCTCCGGGCGGTAACAGGCAGAACTAGGTAAGACCTACCTTTAGTCTCACATCCCATGGCCCTACAATCGGAATATACTACTCTCCACTAATCGACAACCAATCGGGGTGTCTAAGCCGGGTCGCGGGGTATCGTCTAACTCAACCATATAAATGAGCGAGATAGTAAATAAATTGCAATCTAAATTAAATAGGCGTGATCGAAATTACAGAGTAAACTATAAAATTTAAACTACTTAATTAGGCGAGGAAAAACATAATTTAAATGCATCTAAGTAAAAGACATTAACGATAAATTAACTTTAATATAAAGCGGTAAAGGAGTGTAAAATACTACTCAACCAACCAAGCTGCCAGTTCGAGTAAGTCCCAACTCTGATCGCAAAATTTCGGGGAATTCGATCGGACTACTCCCAGTCTGAACTGAGCACGAGTGTGTTCTCGTAATTTCACGAGAAGGGACACCCTTGACCAATACAAGTTGGCCTGACCACTAATCGTGGTCCAAACAAGCAATCCTTTACTCGACTAGGCTAATAGATAAACCAAGCATGAGGTCCAATTCTATACGAATTGCAGTTTACGCTTAAACCAATTCTAATCGCCCTAGCCGTTCTAACCGCCCCAAATTCTACCCGCTAAATTCTACTAAAACGGAGATGCGCCTAATAAAAGGTTAGGATCCACTCACTTGGAGAGTGTCCCAACAAGCCTGCTGCTGAGCTCCTCCTCTTTTTTTTTTTTTTTTTTTTTTTTTTTTTTTTTTTTTTTTTTTTTCGGGTCGGGCCTTCTTTCCCTTTCCTCCGGGCCGGCTGAGTGGGCCTGGGTTGAAAACTAGGCCTGAAAGTGGGCCGGGCTGAGCCTCACGGGTCGAGCCCACGAGTTGGGCCCGCGGGGCTGCTGGCCGGGCCGGGTCGGCTGGGCCTTCGGGCCTGGCTACTGGGCCTGGTCAGTGGCCCGGTTCCTCCTCTGCTGGCCTGGTCAGTGCACGGGCCGGACGGGTCAGGCACGAGTCGTGCACGGGTCGGCTCGGATCGGTGCACGGATCGGGCGGATCGGTGCACGGATCGGACGGATGGGTCAGGGATTGGTTTTGGCCAGGCCACGGACCGGATCAGCTGGGTCACGGATCGGGTCGTGGCTGGGTCACGGATCAGGTCGGCTGGGTCACGGACCGGATCGTGGCCCCTTCCTTGCGGTTTTCCGGCTGGTCGTGAAGGCTCGGAACTCGCACTTATACTAGTTATAAGTGGTTTCTCCGAAGGGAATTTAAGATTATGATTTGAGTTACGGAAGATATAGTACCAAGTTTGGAGGAATATCTCAATTTCCTCATGGTGTCATTGTTAATAAAGACATCGCGGTTCGAGAAGATAAGACAATCGTTGAGACTGGAAGAGAACATGGACTGGTATGCTCCTCGAGTTGAAGTTTGAACTGATTGAAATCAATGACAAGGCATCATACGATGGGAGTGGCCAATCAGGAGGGACCGACTTGGAATAAGTCGTCAAAGTGATAGAATCTTGGATGTATTTCGTCAGAATGGTGCAACAGAAGTATGGTGGTACTAAGTTGGTAGAGGCGCCGAATGTGGAAGAGTTTACACGAAGATTGCCAGGGTTATCCCTAAGAAGTTTAACTTGGGAAATGTGAACCAAGTTAGACCAAGACGTTGACTCTAAGGATTAGAGATAGATGACGGAACGTCGTTAGTGGGAGAAACCGATCTCAAGAGAGACGACCATAGGGTTGTTTCTTGAGAAGTTAGACGGGACGAATTTCGGGGACGAAATTCCTTTAAGGGGGGAAGATTGTAACGACCCGCTTCCGACCTCTTTTCGAGACTTAATTGTACGAAATTACGGGTTTAGTTTGTGGCCCGTTGGCCTTGGGAACTCTCCGGACTAAACCGTGAGTTTTCGTTTCGGGCGATTTCGGAATTTCGGAAATCGCATTTTAGTCCCCCAACTTTTGGATAATTGCATTTTGGCCCCTAAGGGTTTGAATTATCCTAGGGACTTTTTAGTAATTTCTCTCTCTCTCTCTCTCCCCCTTCTTTTCCTTCATGCGTACACGCCACCTCCCCCTTTTTCCTCTCCCCCTTTGACTTGACCTATTTGATGGAGTAGATAGCACATGGAGGACCCACAAGTCAGCCCCCATCTCATCAGCTCATCCTCTCTCTCTTTTCTCTCTCTCCCGCGACCGTCTCCTTCCTCTTCTTCCTCGGATTTTTCAGCTCGCCGGCCCAACTTCTCTCCCTCGTAACTTCTTGTTCTGAGCTCCGTTTTGGGTGCCGTTTGCGCCATTGTCTTCCTCGTAACATGTAGTTTCTAAAGAGACCAACCTCACCCCAAGACTCCATTTAGATTGAATTTTAGAGGCCCCGAAAGAAGCCCTCACGAAACACCTTTTCTGGGTTCGGATTTTTCCAGATTCGGACCCGAGCGACACCCCAACTTTGGGAGCCCATAACTTTCAGCTCCGACCTCCGTTTGACACGCCGTTGGTGGCGTTAGAATCCTTGAAGAACCAGCTTTCCATAGATACCAATCTCCTCCCGTGATTCCTCCTGGTTCACTGTCGGGAAGCCCCCAAAGTAGCCTTCCCAGAACTGTTTCCTGGAATTTCCAGATTTTGGGTCCGAGCTTCAAGTCGCATTTTCTCCCAATCCTTCGATCTAAAGCCCTTTCCGTTGCTTCCAATGGGTTTGTGGATACTCCTTTACCCTAATCTAGCCTTTGGTTGGGATCGATTTGGTCGAAAATCACCCATTCTACCCCCAAACCACCGAGTACCCCTGTTTCCGCCGGAGCTGCTGTTCGCCGGCCACCGTGCCCTTTCCGGCGACACCCACTCCTCCCTACCACCTTCAATCGATAGGTGGGAGTCTTATGAACACAATGGCACCGATTTCGGCCTTTGGTGTTGAGCCATTTGAGAGAAATCAACCTCCAAAGCACAACCCCTCCCTCTTGAACCCAGATTCCGGCCAGCACATTCAACGGGCGATTACTCGCCGTTCCGGCCACCTCAAGCGACGCCGCCACCACCATTGGACTCGTGGCTTGCTGGTCGCGCGCCTTTGAGGCATGTCCGAGCCGTTCCGTCGCCACCCACAGCCACTCGCGAGTCCCTCAACCTCCCAGCAGCACCAAGGAACGTCCCCGGCCATCGGAGTCTCGCCGGAAGTTCGCCGGAGTTCGCCGTGAGCCGCTTATTTGCGAGGAAATCAAGTGAGTGGATTCTAACTTTTTATTAGGCGTATTCACTATTTTAGTAGAAATCGGGTAGAACGGCTAAGGCAAGTAGAATGGCTAGAATCTTGAAATTGCATAGCTTATATGCCGATCGATTAGACCATTAGTTGTATTTGGTTAGTCAATGGATGATAAACCTTTTGATGGTTTAGTTATGATTAGGGCTGGGCATCTCACGCGATACGAGAAATGCCCTCGTATGTTCTCGGGACCCGCGAGGGGTCAGACCCATCGGGTCAAGAGTGGTGTGGTTGGACACCAAAAGGTTGGAAAGTTTATTTATTTACGCTTTATTTATTATTAAGCTTGTAGATCTTAATTTTATTTAATTATTTAATTACTTTAGAAATTGCATTTAATTATTTAATTATTTTAGAATTGCATTTAATTATTAGTTCTGCTATTATATTTTCGTGAATAGTATTGTTTAGATCCCCTACCAGTCAGCTGACCTGTCCCTTGAAAACCCTAAGATCCTTTCGGACCTTCTAGTAACTCTCAGTGCATATAACTAGAGGTAGGGAGCCCTAGACTTGGCATGGGTTGTGTGTTCTCTGCGATAACTGGGGATTGGTATGTGAGGTGTTCCACTTAGGCTACAGAGACTTGAGAGTGGGGAGGGACGACCAGGGACCCTAGGACAAGGGTATTCCTAATCTAAGGTTAGGGTTCGTTCACTGAGATAGTTGAATCTCATCCCACCACCCCACCATCTCAGGACCCCAGCATGGACCCGAAACTCTCAGACTCGGAGGACCAGTCAGTGGAGGAGGAGCCTATGGAGAAGGACCTTTACGGGGAGGAAGTTCAGGGACCAGTGGAGCTGTAGCATCTGGAGGACCTGGACTGGGAGCTGCAGCTGGAGCGGACTTGGCCTAAGCTGGCGACTACCCCTTAGGGCTAGTACTCGCCCTCCCTTCCCCTAGTCGCGTTTTTCTTATTTTATTTTATCGTATAGCTGTGCGACGTTATGTCCTTAGACTGATGTTAGGATTTACCATTTCGTCTTACCTCTTTTGTATTTGGACGTCGACTTGTGATTTTTATGGAAGTACCGGTATCTTGTTTCATGGAGCGAAGTGTATATTTTGGATCCTGAAGACATTGCTTCGTCCCCCTTGAATCAGGGCGTGACAGCTTGGTATCAGAGCAAAGGTTAGTAACCACGGAAAGGTTACCTTCTTGGAGTGATAAGGAGTGAATGATTGGACGTATTGGGATAAGACGTCTGGACGCAGGACCTTAGTTAAACCTAAAGACCAGACCGAGATTAGCTCAAGACCCCCACTTAACCTTGAGTTTGGTGTCAATTGTTTAGCTACGTTGGCACGGTATGGGACGTGTGCAGCAAGGCCGGACATTGGCTAGAGACCATAGGGCTTGGTCTACGCCCGACTCGACCTAGGCGGTATGGGACGCACAGGACGAGGTCAGGCGTGTGACGTGACGTCTGGTTTAGCTGAGTTGGCGCGGTCTAGAACGTGTGCAGCAAAGCTGAACCTGGACTTGTGGTGCCGGAGGGCACGTGGCCGTTGATCGGCGTGGCGAGGCTGGGCCTCTGCTGTTGTGACAATGATCACCCTTTTTAGAGGGTGTGGTGTTTCTGTCACCGCCTGCGTGGCGAAAGTGCGTGGCACCGAGTGAGGGTGGCCACTGACGCACTGAAGTCGAGTTCCTGACGAGGTTTTGACTGGACCCGTGGGGTCGTGTTGTCCTACGGGGTTAGGATGGGTGTTGATGGTGGTTTCCAACACCGAGTGTTGATGATGGTTTCCAACACAGTGACAATGATCACCCTACGGGGGTGTGGGTTCTGTCACCGCCTGCATGGCGAGGGTGCGTGGTATCGAAAGAGGGTGACCACTGATGCACCGTAGTTGGATCCCGACGAGTTTCGATTGAGGACCCGTGGGGTCGAGTATTTTTATGTTTTATTTTGTGCTGAGTTGCACATTTAATATGTTGAGTAACATATGTGATTAGTGTATTGTCAAGTATGACACACTAATAGTAGCATAACTATGCATCGCGTGTTGTCCTTGCTGTGGACAAATATTATTTTGTAATGATATCCTAGCTACGAATAGTATGATATTCTGGATGCTTGTTGAGATATCTTGCGAATGGTGATGAGTGTTACAATATTGAAACCAAGTTTGGTTGTTTGTGAATGGATAGAGGTTAGAGACCTCTGTGGTTAGAGTGACTATGAGTCGCTTTGCTTTGAGTGTGACACTCAAGGAGACCCGAGGATTAAGAATATCCTCTACTTTTTAGGATCTCCGTGGCGTGATCGCCTAGTCGGCCTAGAGTCAAGGGCCGTGTTGCAGTTAATACTGCTTCAGCAAGTGCTGTTGTGACACAACATTAAGAGCTGCCAGTATTTTCGACAACGGTTGTGAGTGTCGCAACTGAGAGTATTGTGAGCCTTGCCCCTAGTCCAATCTAGCCACAAAGGGGAAAGGGTGGTGTAGAGTTGGGTGGAGTGATTTTCTAAAATTGGGACCTCCACAGACCTTTGGAAGGTGTGATCCGGTAGTTGCCAGGCTTTGGCTCCAGAGGGTTGATAAGTAGTGTTCCAATGATGATGTGCATCGTCGTGATAAGGTGATCTTGGCAATTCATCATCTGGGAGATGAGTACAATTGCAAGGTCTGAGACGACCCGTAAGGCACTTGATTATAATGAGCTTTGTAAGCTTACTTGAGTCTTGAGCATGACCACTGGTGGTAGGCCATCAAGGGGATGAAGTTTTCCTGAAAGAATTGAATTGATCTGTGACGCTATTGTGAGAGCGTTAAATAAGAAACAATTCTTGAGCAGTGCTGAGAGAGCAGAAAGTGGCCTAGATTTTAAGACTCCACCCGAGTTACTTGTCAGTGAAAGAGGTTGTGGCGAGGTTCGCTAAGTTGCCTAGGTACGGCAAGAGGATCGGGGAAGACCCGGTGGATTAGATGTTTAGATCCGGTGTTGAACCCAAGACTTGATGATGAACGCCAGTATGCACCACTGGTAGTCCACACCTAGGATGAGGTGGGGCAAAGTCTTGAAAATTGAAAAGGACATGGAAAGGATTGATGTCACTTTTGAACCTCGAATTGTCGTGAGTTGAGACAATCACTGACAAGAGTTGATGTTTGGAATTGAGTATGCTACCTCTACCAGTAAAAGAAATGGTATTGCGAAGTTGATGATATGCTTGATTATTTAGAGTCGCTATCGCAGAAGATGCCATAAATTTCATACGGGATGCTATGAGCCCTTTGTTGCTAGGCTTTCAAACGGAATTAATTGGACTGGTTACGAAACCATTGATCGTAGTCCTCAAGGTTGCAACCCCCTAACATATTAATGTGTTGTTGACTATTGGGTACATAGAAAGCGAGCCAGTAGTTAGCAGACATGAGCAAAGGTTCTGCGAATAGAAGTGGCAAACAAAAGACAAACCATTTTGTCTTGGCAAGGTACTTAGAGACAGACCTAGCCAGTGAGGCAGGTCTAGCACCTTAACCAGTTGCAGTAACCTACTACACGAGCACCTCAGCATGATGTTAGTTTTGGTTGGCCTTGGACTGGAGTCATAATCAACATTCTTGTTGACAAAAGTAACGAGAAAGAGCCTGCAGATAATGCATATTGGCTAACCAAGTTAAACAAGTACAAACTTTTAGGAGTCCACCTGTTTTGGAATGGAGATGGTCGCTCAGCAAAAGCGGTAGTGAGGTGTAATGATGATTGGCATGGATATATTAATGCAACAGAGTTGAGAAAGATTTTGAAACTGAGAATCATGGGAAGAAAGGGCTAAAAGGCGCAGAAGACAAGGCTTGAGTTGAGTACATGTGGTTGGTGTGCACGGTCATATGAATATGACGTAGGTTGACCAATGGGAGACTACCTTTGCCAGACTGAGAAGTCATGAACGACCTTTGACACTGTTCAGAAAGCAACCTAAAGTAGACGCGGAATTGTCGCGCATTTAGCTAACAAGATGGAGTGGACAAATGAAACCTTGGAGAGACTACAGTCCAAGTACAATGAGAAGAGCTTGCCGCTAGAGACAAGCTTCGCTCTGCTTTTGCAAAAAGGAACAAGGAGGGTGCAACGCCTTCAACATGACGATATACAAAGGATATTGCTAGAGCAACAGGAGCTTAGCGATGAGTGGGAAAAAGAAGGAAATATCAGTCTCTCTTTATTGTTCAAGCAATAAGAGCCTGATAGAAAAGGACAACACAATGTTGGAATAATAATGGTGCTTACTTTCGTGTGCTTGCCAAGAGAGATGTCAAAGACAATTCCCTGCCATTGGCGTTAATAGAGCATAAAAGAGCTGATGAAAAGGTTCTTATGTTGTTGAAGGAAAAAGAAAGGAGGAACTTCAACGACGCTTATTAGACACAAGATGTAGTGCAGTCATGAGAAATGATTCCCACAGTTTTGTCGTTAGAAATGTGAATGTGTCCATGGAAGAATCGACGTTTGAAGGAATCACTGTGGTATGAGGATCGCAGATGTGTCTCCAAAGGAGTACTAAGGTTGCCTTCTGAGAAGAGTTATTATACAAAGAATTCATCTACCGTAATGCGTCACCATGAAGGGGTGTTGACACTTTCATAGAAAAGGAAAGTAAGTCCTTGCGAATGTTCACACGATTGGAGAAGAATATTGATTTACTTAAGGGTAAGGCCGTTGGGTACAGACTCTGGAGTTTCAACCTCGATAAGTGATAGCATCTTATTGATCAAGGGGTATCATGAGTGTATTTTGGTATTTGTCGAAGTAAAAATAGGGATAGATTCGACTACAATAACCAGGACTGAGTTGGTATGACCATCAGGAGAGATAAGCCGATAGAATAAGTGAGCCATGAGTAACTATTCAAGTGTGGTGATACAGCTTCGATGGTGGTTACTTGATTAGTGGATGGACCGACGCGAGAAGATATCGTCGGAGAGATGATTCTCTGAAGTCTTTTGGATTGTTCTACGAAAGCGGAATTGAGGTCGTGATCAAGCTAACTCACAGCACGGAATCGATCTCTGAGCCACCCTATTGGATGTTATTATCGAAATGAGAGGAATTGAAGGTGTATACACATAAGCTACAGGATAAAGGATTTACTTGTCTTAGCACACTACTATGGGTTGCGTTGTGCTGATTCCCCCTTCACAAAGTGAAAGGACAAATAATTGCACTTGAATGTTGGCTACCAATAGTTGGAATAACTGATGGTATAAGAGTTAGCTAGAACATAAGCAATGTTCAAGGGTAAGATTGTGATGGAGACTTTTCGAGAATACACACTGTACAGGAGCTAGTAAGTACGAGTCATGGCTTGGCTGTGTGTTATTCTAAGGACACATGATCTCATGTGAAGAGATCTTAGTGGACCCTACTAAGATGAAGACGGTCATGAAATGACCGAGTTACGCAGCATTGACTGAGACTTGAAGTCTCTTAGTACTGACTGATTGTTAATGTCGGCTTGCGAAAAAGAGTTTGAGCATAGTGACGCCATTGAGGGGAACCACCGAAAGAAGATGTGAAGTTTGAGTAGGCCGATAAGAGTGAAGGAAAGCTTCATGGGCTAAAGTAAGAGTTGACTACTGCTCAAGGGTCAATAATTCTGTTAAGTCTTGATGGACTGAGCTTTCATAGTGATGCGCTGTATAAAGGACCAGATTGTGTACTAACCTAGTGCAGTTGACCTGTAGCCCATATTGTTGGGCAGTGAAGTCTCTTGAGTGGTTGATACATGTGACATGATGCATAGCCTGGGATAGGCTGCGGCAAAATTTTACCAGAGCATTTAAAAGCACCAAATAGGTGGACGGATGATACATAATCTTCACCAAGCACTTATACTAGTTATAAGTGGTTTCTCCGAAGGGAATTTAAGATTATGATTTGAGTTACGGAAGATATAGTACCAAGTTTGGAGGAAGATCTCAATTTCCTCAAGGTGTCATTGTTAATAAAGACATCGCGGTTCGAGAAGATAAGACAATCGTTAAAGTTGAAGTTTGAACATGGACTGGAAGAGAACATGGACTGGTATGCTCCTCGAGTTGAAGTTTGAACTGATTGAAATCAATGACAAGGCATCATACGATGGGAGTGGCCAATCAGGAGGGACCGACTTGGAATAAGTCGTCAAAGTGATAGAATCTTGGATGTATTTCGACAGAATGGTGCAACAGAAGTATGGTGGTACTATGTTGGTAGAGGCGCCGAATGTGGAAGAGTTTACACGAAGATTGCCAGGGTTATCCCTAAGAAGTTTAACTTGGGAAATGTGAACCAAGTTAGACCAAGACGTTGACTCTAAGGACTAGAGATAGATGACGAAACGTCGTTAGTGGGAGAAACCGATCTCAAGAGAGACGACCATAGGGTTGTTTCTTGAGAGGTTAGACGGGACGAATTTCGGGGACGAAATTCCTTTAAGGGGGGAAGATTGTAACGACCCACTTCCGACCTCTTTTCGAGACTTAATTGTGCGAAATTACGGATTTAGTTTGTGGCCCGTTGGCCTTGGGAACTCTCCGGACTAAACCGTGAGTTTTCGTTTCGGGCGATTTCGGAATTTCGGAAATCGCATTTTAGTCCCCCAACTTTAGGATAATTGCATTTTGGCCCCTAAGGGTTTGAATTATCCTAGGGACTTTTTAGTAATTTCTCTCTCTCTCTCTCTCTCTCCCCCTTTCTTTTCCTTCATGCGTACACGCCACCTCCCCCTTTTTCCTCTCCCCCTTTGACTTGACCTATTTGACGGAGTAGATAGCACATGGAGGGACCCACAAGTCAGCCCCCATCTCATCAGCTCATCCTCTCTCTCTTTTCTCCCTCTCCCGCGACCGTCTCCTTCCTCTTCTTCCTCGGATTTTCCAGCTCGCCGGCCCAACTTCTCTCCCTCGTAACTTCTTGTTGTGAGCTCCGTTTTGGGTGCCGTTTGCGCCA
>JAGKPW010002342.1:0-218988 GCA_019926035.1 Melaleuca alternifolia | reverse complement strand
ATGTAATTTGGAATGGAGAATTGAATATCCAAATGCTGAATGTATAGCACTTCCTGCCATTGGCTCTGATCATAGCCCCCTTATTCTGTCACTCTACCCACGCAAGGAATGCAGAATGAAGGTTTTCAGATATGAGGCTTATTGGGCTGAGGATGAATGATGTGTAAGTTTGATCAACGAAATATGCTGAATCTGAATTCCAAGGCTTAGATATGGCGGAAAAACTACGGGTTGTTGTTACTCAGCTGATGAAATGGAGTAAAAGTAGATTTTTTTTTTGGTAAGGATGGAGTAAAAGTAGATTCTCTAATGCTAAAAAGAGAATCGATTGGCTGAAAATGGAACTCCAAAGGTTGACTAATGTAATAGAAGTCTTTGAAGAAGGGGAGAAAGTTAAACTCATTAACAAAGAGATTGAGTAGCTGTGGCGGCAAGAGGAGATGTATGGGGGATGCGTTCTAGAATTAGCTAGCTGAAATGGGGGGATAAAAACACTAAATTCTTCCACGCCATAGTTATCCATAGAAGAAACATAAATAGAATCAGCTTATTAAAGAATGCTGAATATGGGTGGGTGAGAGAGGAACACTCTTGAAGAGATGATAGGGAATTACTTTAAAAATCTATATGAATCAGTGGGATTTCGTGACTTTCAGCCTGTTCTAAGTCAAATTCCAACCTCCGTGGATGAATTGATGAATCAACAACTAGTACAAGATGTAGCTTTGGAGGAGGTCACTGTTGCAATGAAGCAATTAGAAGCCACTAAAGCTCCTGGCCCAGATGGACTTAATGGTCTATTTTTTCAGAAGCACTGGCCGACTGTTTGTCAAGACATTTTCAAGGAAGTATGTAATTTCTTTGAAACTGGCCATCTAAGTCCAGATATAAATAGAACTCAAATTACCCCCGATTCCCAAAGTCCCAAACCTTGAGAAGCTTGAGTAGTTCCGCCCAATCAGCCCATGTAATTTTGTATACAAAATCATTTCCAAGGTGTTAACCAACAGACTAAGACCTCTGCTACCAAGCCTTATTGCTGAAGAACAAAGTGCCTTTGTAGGGGGAAGACAAATTCAAGATAATATATTAATGGTGCAAGAGGTTTCACATAGGTTGATAACTCGGGAGAGGAGAAGTAGATTCCAAGCTGTCTTTAAGCTGGATATGCAGAAAGCATATGACATAATCGAATGGGACTTTCTTCGAGAGTGCTTACTCAAGATGGGTTTCTGTGAGAGGTGGGTGCAATGGGTGATGGAATGTGTTTCAACGGTTTTATTTAGTGTAAACTTCAATGGGGAACCACTTCCTTGCTTCCAGCAAAGAAGAGGGATTCGACAAGGTGATCCATTATCCCCCTATCTGTTTATCCTTGTGGCTAATGTCCTATCTTATCTGATAAATCAAGTTGTTCAAGAGGGCACTATTAGAGGAATTAAGTTAAATAGAAGCTGCCCTACTCTATCACATCTGCTATTTGCGGATGACTCTATATTCTTCCTCAATGGCACTATTATGGAATGTCAAAATTTGGTAGCTATTCTGTATCAATACTGTATGGCTTCAGGACAGGCTATCAACCTTAACAAATCAGGGGCTTATTCCAGTAAAAATTGTCCAGCAAATTTGAGAAGAAATATGGCTGCAGAATTGAGAGTTCCAAAAATAGAGAAAACAGGGAAATATTTTGGAATTCCCTCAGATTGGGGAAACTCGAAGAAAGACATGTTTTCTTGGGTCTTAGCCATAGCAAACATAAAGTTAGAAAGCTGGAAAGATAATTTGTTGTCAAAAGCAAGAAAGACTGTGATACAGGCCATCTCACATTATGCAATGTCTATCATTAAAATTCTCGTATCAATCTGCAAAGCTATAGAGAAGAAAATTGCCATTTTTTGGTGGAGGAACAGTAACAAGCAATCGCGGATTCATTGGAAGAGATGAGAAATTTTGAAACAAAAGAAGGATGAAGGGGGCCTGGGATTTAAAGACTTACTAGCCTTTAATAAAGCTATGTTGGAGAAGCAAGCTTGGCGCATCTTCCAGCATCCACAATATCTAGTGAGTCGAGTAATGAAGGGTTTGTATTTTCCAAATTGTGATTTCTGGAAAGCTGTAAAAGGAACCAGACCTTCGTGGGGATGGATAAGCTTAATCCTGGGGAGAGATTCTGTACTTCCTCACATTATGTATTCATTTGGGAATGGAAAAAAAAATCTTGATTCGACAAGATAGGTGGCTGAAAAATGGAATAATTGGTAGCCCAGCAACAAGAAATGAGCCGGCCACTATGGATAACCTTATTGAAAAAGAATCTAGAACATGGAATGCACCACTGATAAAATCATTATTTGATGACCAACGTGTGAAGGAAATCCTTGAAATCCCTATTGGCCTACCCACCACAGAGGACAAACTAGTCTGGTTGAAGGATAAATCAGGTTCCTATATAGTAAAGGGGGGCTACTATGCTAATAGAGACGAACTGGCCGGATCTCACACAACAGGTGCAACCTCCTCTCACCAGACGAAGCAACAACTTTGGAAATCTATTTGGAACTCTAGAACTCTCCCTAAAGTGAAAATTTTCCTATGGAATGCATGTCACAACGCCTTACGTACTCTGGAAAATTTGCATAAGAGGAAAATCGTACCCGACCCGCTATGTCCTATATGTAAGAAGGAAGTGGAAACTATTGAGCACACTCTGTTGCTCTGTCCATGGACTGTTCGAATATGGAGCGATAACCCCCTGCAAATCAAAATTTCCAGATTATGGTTAACGCGATTAGACAACTGATTATCTCAAGTCAAAGAAGACTTACAGCTATCTTATGGAATATCTAGAAAGATCATGACCACTTTGTTTTCGGTAATCGTCCCATGCATCCACAGCAAACACTACTCAAGTCCTTGGCTTTATGCAAATTCTATGCTATATGGAACCAATGACCAAGGAAACTGAAGAAGAGCGATGACCGTACTTACCGATGATGTCCCCCAGATTCCGGCTCTTTATCAGTCAACATCGGCGCATCCTTTGCTCGGAACGATGAAACAGATGAAGCCCATGAGGAGAACAGAGGAGGGGAAGAGATCAAAGGCTCTATCGCTTGTATAGTCCACGACTCCAAGGGACAATTGGTTGACGATTTTGCCAAGACGGTGGAAGTCGCTTCTGCCGAACAAGCGGAAGCCATGGCTTTCTTGGAAACTCTAAATTTCCTTTCTTCACGATCTAAGATCTCTCTAAAAGTACAGTTTGATTGCCTATCTCTCGTGCAGCAAGTTTGGGCAACAATAGAGACAACTTGGGAGATAGCTGCCCTTGTGGGCTGGATGAAGTCAAAGCTGAAGGAGTTCATGGGCCTAACCTTGGCCCATTGTAGTAGGGAAGCTAATAGACCTGCCGACTGGGTTGCAAATGCCCAAAGATTTAATTCTCTTCCTAGAAACTTGGTAGTATACCCCCTGCCTGCCCTCGTTGATTTACTTTGCGCTGATGCTCTTGATGTATTTCCTCCAAAATTTGGTTAAGTAAGGTAA
Source organism: Melaleuca alternifolia (assembly GCA_019926035.1). Taxonomy (NCBI): domain Eukaryota; kingdom Viridiplantae; phylum Streptophyta; class Magnoliopsida; order Myrtales; family Myrtaceae; genus Melaleuca; species Melaleuca alternifolia. The sequence goes on along the minus strand of JAGKPW010002342.1, from coordinate 215,439 downwards.
TAGAAACGTATTTTCGACCCAAAAACAAACCAATGGTTTTGCTCTTATGTGACTGAAGGAATAATATTTACTCAACTTCTTAAATAAATGTGTTTCCCTTCGACTTCTTTTTCTCTAAATTTTTCCTTTGGATAGCGGAAAAATAAAAGTCGAAGCACTTCATCTCAAGCTTGATCATCAACTATATGACTATTTTACCTATGAGGACTTCATGATACTATCAAATCTAAGGTTCCTTGATGTTGACGGTTGGGTTGGAAATATTTCTGTAGAAGACAGGCTTCTTTGCCACGACTCACCATCAATTGTTCTTTCAACCGACGTTTTCCAGGGAAACTCATATCTCTTTCCATTGTTGCAATGGCTTTCTTTGCATGATATTCCCTCAAAATTTAACATAACAAATTTCTCCATGAAGAATTTGGTTATTGTTGATCTCTCTCGAAGTGGAATTATGCATGATTGGAATGGGTGAATTCACATGATGGTATGTTGAATGCTGGACAACACTTTTAATTTCACTCTCATTCTATTTGGAAGTTATCTTTACATGATTTTCTTTTCACAGGCGATAAACAATCTGAAAGTTTTGGATTTGACTGATTGTTGTGGCTTGGAGAGAACTCCCAACTTCTCTGCTCATGCAAATTTAATTCATTTGATCCTACGGGGTTGTCGGAAATTAGTCGAAATTGATAGGTCAATTTGTCAATTGAAATGTTTAGTTTCCTTAGATGTGAGGTATTGTTGAAATCTTCTGAGGCTGCCAGATGAGCTCGGTGGACTAGAAGCTCTAAAAGAACTCCTCATTGATTCGAGTGGAATTAAGGAAATCCCTAATTGTCAAGGACTGAAAAATTTGAGTATTTTCACAGCTTCTCGTTGTGGATTAACTTTACTTCCCCTGTCAATTGGAGAACTTGTAGCTCTTGAATACCTATCTTTGCATTAGTGTCAGTTGTTGAAGAGGCTTCCGGATTTAGTTGGAAACTTGGAATCAATTGTCAAGTTGGATATATCTGGGACGAGGATTGAAGAACTGCCTAGTTCCATAGGAAACTTGAAAAATTTGAAAGTAATGAAGATGACAGGGGAGTTTCATAAGAGAACTACCCGATGCCCTTTGGTAAATGGAGAAGCTCGAAGAAATAGAAGCCGCAGATAATCCGCAATTGCGTGTGATAATTGGCGATGGCATCTACAGAAGTCCATCCCTGAGGATCTTGAAATTGATATGTTAGAATACTTAAAAGTGCCGAGGCTTCCTGAGAGTCTAATTAGTTTGCAATTGTTTGAATTGGAGGTGAGGACATTTTCAGATCTCTCAAACCTGATTAACTTGAAGGAGTTGTATCTTAGCTTTAGGGCACGTGCTTTTGGTGGGAAATCTCGTAGGCTTGTAAAAGATTCGATTCCATGGTGGATTGGGAAGTTAAGCAAACTGGAGTCTCTCGACTGACGCTCCAAACTAACCACCTTACTAACAACATATATCGGTTTCCTTCCTCAACTCAAGGCACTTCACCTTTGCTGCCCTATGCTGCGTTGCCTCCCGATGCTTCCCTCAAGTTTTTTTTTTTGGGTCTGAAACTGAAATATTTCATTAATTCAGCAAAGATGAGAGGCCCGATATATGGGCATCATTACATAATAGATCCAATAAAGTCTGAGAAGGGAAAAAGGCCCAGTTCAGAGGTAAATAATGGTTCCTGTGGGCTTTAACTATCCAGTCTGCCACCAAATTAGCTTTTCTCATGTAGTGGACCACCCGAATATTTAAGTATGCCGTCAGTTTCTCTTTACACTTACTAACAAGAGAATGAGTTTCCCAACACAACACTTTGGAACTCTGAATGGCTTTGACCAGGTGATGGTTATCTGACTCGAAAATAAGTGCTTTTTGTCTTTTATCGTAAAAGTAATTTAGAGCTTCCCAGAGAGCTAGGGTTTTAGCCATTAAAGGGGAGGAAGCTTTGACCATGGCTGCGAACCCTCCAACCATCCTCCCACCCGAGTCTCTACAAACACCAGCTATTGAGTTTCTCTGTAAATCAGGTACAAACGATCTATCGATGTTAATTCTGTAAGCTCCCTTCGGCGGAGGATTCCATCTCTGAGGTTTCGCTCCATCTCTAATTTCAGATCTGCCGAGAACTAGGTTACACGAGCGAGCTTCGTCGCGGCAGTCGAGTACTCTCTTCCAAGGTCTCCATCCTCGGCTCTCTAATTAACAATCTACTTCTGTGGTACTTTCCTCCCCCATCTCTCTATATTGTTGGTTTCGCTCATTAATCTGCCCGAGGTGTGCTTCTCCTATCAAATCATCCATTCTGCCTCTTGATATATCGTCATTTCCCGATCCACTATAGGTAGATCGCAAGACATCATGATGTGCTTTGTTCTCCGGCCCATCAATATCGCTCCCGGATCTCTCTGCATGTTGCTCTCCCTGCCTCAATCTAGCACTTCCACTCCCAGATCTAGTAATTTTTCGGCTTCCACTTTCCTTCTTCCTTGGGTTACAACGATTATAGCTTATGAGTATCGCTTTAGCCGAGTCGATGACCGCTAACCCCTCTGGTTTTCTCCCCTGAAAAATGGCTTGGTTCCGAACCTTCCATGTGTTCCACAACACCACTGCCACCAGATCCAATTTAGCAAGGTTTGTTACCTGGTCCTTTACTTTGATAAACCAGTCTTCGATCCATGTCAAACCCTATCTTGTTATTGTGATTTTCAGCTCAGGATTACTCCACAATTGACTTGTCCACTAACATAACAAGAAGATATGTTCAACCGTCTCTTGCTCATTGCCGCACAACGGACATAATCGGTCAGGTATAACCTTTATCCTGAATAGATTATCCTTCGTTGGGAGAGCATTCTGGCATAAATTCCACATGAAAATTCTGACCTTTGGCGGAGTGTGTAGCTACCAAATATTTTTCCAAAGTGAGGTGAGAGGTTGAAATGAAGTAGAGGCTTGAGACATCTGATCATATGCTCTGGACTCTGTAAGATAGTTATATCCACTTTTAACCGTATATTTACCTGCTTGAGTCTGCTTGAGTGCTTAACCATCCTGGCTGATCTGTTTCTGTTTGGGGTTTGATGGGGATGATTATAATTTCCTCAGCTACATCTTCATCCAAATTTGTGGCTATTTTTTATTCATCCCATTTGCCTTCCTCCTTATCAATCAATTCTGATACTAATGAGGGTTCATTTACATTCACTGGACCCTCAATAATACCTCTTTTCAGCCATCTGTCCTCCCTAACCTTAAATTTTTTAGCCATCTCCTATTCTCCACATCACTTGTGGTGCAATCGAGTCCCTCTCTAATATCAGGCTCCTCCATCCCCATGATGGTCGACACCCCTTTGCAACATGTCAAAAATCCGTATAACGATAGTAGAGTCCCTTAAATAAGCCACTCCAAAGGGAATTTGAGTGCTGTCCTAAACGCCAGGCTTGTTTTCCCAATATTGTTTTGTTGAAAGAGAGAAGGTCTCTAAAACCCATTCCTCCTTTATCCTTCATGGCCTTCAGAATATCCCATCTCTTTCAATGAATACCTGCTTTCTTTTCAGTTATTTTCCACCAAAATGCAGCAATTCTCTTTTCAATAGCTTTGCATATGGAAACTGGAATTTTAAACACTGACATTGCGTACTGTGGTAATGCTTGCACCATGTTTTCAGCAAAACTTCCTTTCCAGCTTTGGAGAGTAACTCTTCTTTCCAGCTTTTCAATTTTGAACTGACTCTACCCAGAACCCATGCAAACATTTGTTTTTTGGAGTCGCCCCAATCAAAGGGAATACCCAAGTATTTCCTTGTTTTGTCTATTATGGGAACCCGTAGTTCATTGGCCATGTTATCCTTCAAAGATTGAGGGCAGTTTTTGCTGAAAAATATGCCGGATTTGTTTAGATTAATCTCCTGTCCAGCTGCTAGACAACATTGATTCAAGATCAGAGCTAGATTTTGGCATTCCACAATTGTGCCATCCATGAAAAATATCGAATCATCCACAAATAATAAATGGGAGAAAGTAGGACATCTTTGGTTAAGCTTAATTCCTGTAATATTTTCATTATCCACTGCATGCTTCATCAGATAAGACAGCACATTGGCCACTATAATAAACAAATAAGGAGATAATGGGTCCCATTGCCTGAGTCCTCTTGAGGGTTGAAAGTAAGCAAGAGGTTTGCCATTGAATTTGATGCTGAAATCGACGGTAGTAACACACTGCATGATCAATTTAACCCATTTATCATCAAAGCCAGTCTTTAATAGGCAAGCTTCCAAAAAGTCTAATTCCACTCGGTCATAGGCTTTCTTCATATCTAGCTTTAGTATTACTTGAAACTTCTTTTTTCTGCTTTTGATTCTAAGTTGATGCAGCACCTCCTGAACAATAAATATATTGTCCTGAATCTGCCTCCCCCCGATGAAAGCACTTTGTTCTGGAGCTATAATTTATGGTAAGATGATTTTGAGTCTATTTGTTAGCACTTTTGAAATGATCTTGTACCCAAATTGCATAAACTAATTGGAAGATATTAGTCCAATCTTTCAGGTTCTTGAATCTTTGGAATAAGAGATATGTTTGTTTGGTTCAGAGCTGGTGCAAGGGATCCAGTTATAAAGAAGTTTTCCACCTTCTTAAAGATATCTCCTTTAATTTCTTCCCAATGGTGATGGTAAAACAATCCATTCAGACCATCTGTTCCTGGTGCTTTAGTAGTTCCTAGCTGAAAGGCCGCTGCTTTCATTTCTTTCATAGTTACTTTAGTAAGTAAAGCTCTATTCATGTCTTCTGTGACCGACGTAGGTATTTTTTCCACCACTGGTAAGAAGTTCCTAGGGCCAGAAGATGTGTATAATTTCTTGAAGAACTGCACTATATAATTTTTTAGCTGATTCCGCTCCACCATCCATGTATTTTCTTCATTTTGTAGCATAGAAATATGGTTTCTCTGTCTACTTAATAGCAGTCGCATGAAAATATTTCGTATTCTGATCTCCCTACCTCAGCCAATTAATTCTAGAACGCATCCCCCAGTACATTTCTTCTTGCCTGCCAAGCTCATTAATCTCCCCTTGTAACTTTTTAAAGGTATCCTTGCTGAAAGGGTCAGTAATATTATTTGTTAGCCTCTCAAGCTCTTGTTTCAAAGTACTAGTTTTCCTTCTCCCATTCACAAACTTCTTTTTGCTCCACATAGAAAGGGCTTCCTGGACAGCATGTAGCTTTCCAACTAAACCATCTTGGTACAAGTCAACATTTTCCCAAGACTTCAGCACCACATCCCTGCATTCATCACTTTCAAGCCAAAAGGCCTCAAATTTGAAGACCCATTTCTTTCTCACTGTATTTGGTTGAATAGACAGGAGGATGGGGCTATGATCCGGCCCTATTGTTGGAAGGGCAAATGTTTTAGCTTCAAGATACATAAGCAGCCATTCAATCGTACACACTACTCTATCCAGCCTTTCTTTCACATATTCATCTCATTCCCTATTATTGGCTCAAGTAAATGCACATCCTTTACTTTCTATATCCATTAATGAACATGCATCCAAACATTCCCTAAAAGCAAACATTCTAAATTTTTCAGCCAATCTCCTCCCCAATTGTTCCTAATAAAATCTTACTTCATTGAAATCTTCTAAACACGCCCATGGCAAGTCATTTGTGGAGCTTATATGTTTCAAACTCTCCCAAAGTTGCAACCGTCTTTGATACGTATATGGGGCGTGAACAAAAGTGATCCTCATTATGTTGCCCCTGTTTCCTTCCTCACATTTCAGATTCATGAAACACTCATTCATTGAGTCAATTTCCACTACAATTCGATCATCCCACATTATGGCCAGACCTCTTGCTATACCCACAGGTTCAACTACTTCACAACTCTGAAACTGTAGTTTTCTTTTAATTATTTGCACATACTCACTTTTTTGTTTTGTTTCCATCAGAAAAACCAAGGTGGGCCTATATTGAGCTTTTAAGGCTCTCAATTCTCGAACTATTAAGGGTGTGCTCAACCCTTGACAATTCCAACATAGTATGTTCATGGTTCATTTGGTGGCTTATTAGGGCTAGCCACCACAGCCCAAGCAGCAACTTCTTCAGTCATTTGAATTGGAGTGTCCAAAAGCTGAGTCTCATCTAACCAGCCTTGTGTTGGGGTTTTCCTTCCTTGGTTATCAACCCGCCTTTGTTTCTTGGCAGATGGAGTTCTCGGTTGCACCAAGGTCTTTTTACCAATACTATCAGAGGTATTTACTTGCTGAAAGCTTACAATAGACATTTGTTCTGGCCTAGTGAGCAGAAGAGTTCTTTTTCCCGAGTTTTGCATGCTTACCTCATGTACCATGCTACGGTGAGGATCCAGTTGCATATGTTCCAGACCCCCTTTCTGATTATTCTGATTACTAGTACATGGAATAACCTGACCAATTTCCACTGTTTCAATTGGTCTTGACTGCTCGGGTGTTTCTAGAATCACCTCTTCATCCATGTTTGCTGAGAATGCTTCCTCGTAAAATGCCTTCCAAAAGGGACTATGTTTTGAAGTTTCTGCTTTCAACCAGCTCCCATAGCAACCTCCAATCCCAGTGGTAAATCTTTCTTCTTCATAAGGTATGTCTGGAATATAATTTGCATAATGCCCAATTTTGCCACATGAATAGCAGAAGAAAGGCAGACGTTCATATTTAAAATCCAGCCATATTTTCTTACTTCTGTGACACATTAATTGTCCCACTCTCAGTTTAGCTTCTACATCTAGCTCTACTTTAGCTTTCCCAATTGTCTGGAAGGCAGGGCCTCTAGCATTTGTTTTCACCTCCAAGACCTTCCCCATGGAACTTGCAATCTTCTTTATCATATTCTCAAAGTTATATTCTAAAGGAAGGCCAAATATTCTTACCCAAAAGGCACAAGTGTTAGATTCATAACAATGGGGAGGGGTATCCGGCTGCCAAGCTTTCAACAGTAATAAATGGTTAGAAAAAGACCATGGCCCTCCCTCTAGTACACGGTTTTTCTCTCCTTCACCTCGAAATACAATACTGAGTCTCCCATTTTCTAACGGTTTGACTTCCACATCCTCATTTTTCCATGCCCTTTTCATCGCTGCTGTGAATGCTTGAAAGTTAATGCTAGGGTTTTTGTAGAGTTGCCCAACCAGGGAGAATCGGCATTGTTGAATTTTTTCCTCTAATAGTTCCTCATCTAGACTATTCATGTCATTCTCATACATCAACTTACCCAATTTGTTACATAGATGGGCAAGGCGATGTATTGCTCCGTCTTTTCCTGACATGGTCCCTGTTGCCTGCCTCTGGGATTCTGCTGCCTAACGACTTTACTCAGGAAGGATCCTAATAATTTCACCACAAATACCCCCTACTCAGACGAGGGGAAATATGCACCAAAGCTGTAGAATATGTATTTTGCTAGTGTATAGAAGAATGTTTGGGTAGGGGTTAGGGTTTTGGCTGATGAAGGTGGGGGCGGCCATTGCTACTCATATGGTGAATGAGAGCTTTTCATTATCTGATTGTAATGGATATGTTAGGGTGGGGGATTAGGATTTTGGCAGATGAATGTAGTGGCGGCAATTGCTACACAAAAAGGTAGAGGAGAGCTCCGCAAGGGGAGAGAGATAGAAGGCTTTACAAACTTAGTGTTGTCAAATTTCCGTTCATTTTGTTCGATAGATTTGTCGAATTTGAATAAACTATCACATCTTACTATTTCGTCCTCCTCAGTTCCAGAGATTCGAGGCCTTGATTGTCTGGAGAACCTACAAGATTTACAGCTTTTTGAAGTTGGATGGTTGGAGATATTACCTGATCTAACTAAATTAAGCAAACTGAGACGTATTCAAGTGGTATGATGTTACAATTTGGTTGAGATTCAAGGCGAACTATCACAATCTTTGCAACAATTGGAGATTTGTTTCTGTAAATCTTTATGGAAGTTGCTTGATCTGTCAAGCTTGAAGGGACTGCAATATCTTGACACAGACATAGATTACACATGTAATTAATCATCCAACAATCAATGTTTTTCCTTTCTGCAATCAAATTACTTTACAGATATGAACAGAGAAGTTTTACAGGGAAATATTAATTACCTTTTTTTCAAGTTGATGTCTGAAAAGCTAATGGAAGGTGTTGAATTGCGGTACCTCCGCACAACTAGTTGGTTATTAATTATGGACAATTACCTATTTTCTTTTCCTAGTTTGGTTTGGCTTTTTCAGCTATATTTTCTTTTGAGGGCTTTGAACAGCTGGTTTGGTTTGGTTTACCTATCATCCACGTAATTAAATTGATTTTTAAGACTTGGTTTGCCAAAACCAGAAGCTTGTTCCTTAAATGCTAAATATGTTACGTTGCTAGTAAACTTGCGATGTCAATGGTAAGTGAGAAGTGATCAGTAATTTATAAGTTCGGTCTACCATTTGGAAGTTAGCAATGAAAAGCAATTTCATCTTCCGCAAACCCAATAGTAGATTACCACTTGTTTTCATATTTTTATAAATGGGGATAATTGTTTATAAATTATTAATGAAACAACAATTTTACCACCCACAGACTTGATGGTAGATGATCATTTGTTTATAGATTTTTATTAAGTGGCATGCAGTCCGCTAGTAGATTTTGATTGTTTTTACATTTTACTGGTAGTCTCGATTAATGATTTCAACTTACAATCGAAATTACCATTTAGTCACTGTTAATTCCTCGTACATTATCAACACTGTTTCTGTTTTACGAGTAACAACATTTATTAATTCAGTTAATTGTGTTATGACTAGATATTCAACTAAGAGGGGGTGCATAGGTTGATTCAAGGAATAATTAGGATCGAGTTTACATATGCAGCAACAATTTGGGATATGCAATAATGTGTTAATAATATATGGTACAGTGCTTCTATCATATAGTTAAAGTCTTAAGTAGATAGGTAAAGGTAGAGGCACGCAAACCTACAGCGGTTTAGCTTATATCAAACCCACATCCATTCTCGCAGACTAATAATTATCGATAGGTTTTAATTCACTAATAATCTTTGAGTAGATACAAGCTCAGTCCGCATCTAATCCTACTCAAAGTGGGTAGATCACGCTACCTAATATCAAGCACTACCACATCACTTGCACTCTTCTGAAAAATATGAATCAAGTATTGAGACAGATCACTTGCACGCTATCTAATCCTATTCAAAGTTAATTATTAGGTAGTGCACCATCCGAGAAGATTGAGACAGATAATCGAATCAAGTATGATCAATAAAGGATCAGCATTGTTTGGGATACAGAGCATCTCATAAATATATAATAATATGCTAACTATTTCTCAAAAATGTTATATATATTTATTTATTTCTAACATCTCTTCCAAATTCAAGGTGCATAGAAGTCGAGCTTGAATTTCAAAAGATCCAAAAAATGCCTAATGGATCGGCGAAGCGGTTTGGTGTGCTTGTCGTGCAGACTACATGGCAATTACTCAGGAATGCTTCCTAGGATAACAGCACTTTGCAGACTAAACTAAAATAGGGCGACGTTGGCTATCGCTAAAACCTTGCGGACGACACAAAAGGCACGCTTAAGTATTGGTAGCTCTCTTCTTCTCCACGTTAGCAGGATCCATCTTTTTTTTTTCTTTTGCTTTTAACAAGATTTTTCTCGGATTCTCCGGAGAAGGCACACTTAGGTTTCGTTCGTTTCACGAAAAATAACTTTTAGAAAATATTTTTCAAATTTTCCGGAATTCGTTTCATAAAAAATAGAATAGTCAGGGAAAATATTTTTCACCAATAGAAAAATACCTTTAAAAGTGAAGAAATTGTTTTCCGTTTTTCTAAAGGGAAAAATATTTTTTTCTTTATTTATTTTTAAATATCACGGTCTCTAACAATGTACATCAACATTATTATTATTTTTCAGGAAAATGATTTTTCGAAAAATATTTTTTAAAATATTATATTTTTCTAAAACGAATGAAGTCTTAATGGCTTTTTAATTTTCTTTGCTTTATTGCCTTTTACCTTTTCATTATCACTTTGCTTTTAATAAGGTTTTTCCTCGGATTCTCTAGGGTACTTTCGTTGTGAATGACGGTCGCAGTCCCTAAGCAATGGATTTATGCCAATGCTTATGGAAATTTTTTTCAATTTTTTTTAAAAGATGCGCAACTTTAACTTGATGGCACTCGCTAATTTGCCAAATAAGTCCAAATTATTAACGAGTAACGTTAATTAGTATGCTGAAATTGATATATTAATTGATATGATCAAACCTTAATTTAACATTTAGCTAGTGAATATATAGATTTATGAAAATAGATACTATACAAGCATAAAAATCTGGATTGATCTCATTTTCCTTTTTAAGAAAATCACTTTTGCAAAGAGTGAAAGTTCTCCGAATCTCGCCAGTCTAACATCCTAGAGAATCTTGAAGTTTTCACTAGCCATTGAAAAATGTCCCGAAAATTCAGCTTTGTATTTAACACAAAGATGTGACCAAATCTTAATTTTCTTTAAAAATGTCCTAACCTTTCAGTTTTATCAGGAGATACCTGGAAGATGCTGTCCATATCGTTACTTTAACCAGTAAATTCAATAGATTAATCTAGAGTTTCTATCTTGGCACTTTATCTAATAATGGTAGCTCTTGTCTTCTTCCTCTCTCTTTCACTTTATATCTTTTTGTCACTTTTGCAATAAGTATAAGTGCGTGGATACTGTTCCTATTGCCTCGTGGTTTTCCGCTTATCTGAAGACGAAGAAGAAAACAAGAGGACCTTGAATCACTTGATCGAATCATAATGACAGTCACGAAGGTTCATGATGAGAGTCATGGATGTTACATTTAAAGTACTTAAAACAGAACACTTGCTCAAATGTAACTTGAACGTTGAGCCAAACTTGTAATAATGATTAGAACATTGCCACTTTATTTCTTATTTTAGTACATTGAATGAATCGCGGTGTTTCGATATTTCATTTGCAAAAAAATTGTCTGAAGCAGAATATTTTCACACTTGAGACGGGACAATTACCATTTAAGTCATAAACCTTTTGCTACTTTGCCGATTGAGTCCTAAACCTTTTTTATGCCAAATAAGTCCTAAACCTTTTACAACTTTGCTGATTAAGTCCTTCCGGCGGATTTTAGCCGGAAAAAGCTGACGTGGCGACGACGTGGCATGCCGGAGCTTGCCGACAATGATGTGGTGACGACGTGGCTATATATATTTTTCTTTTTTTCTCTTTTCTTTTTCTGTTTTTCTCTCTCTTTTTTCGTTGGCCGGCGAGCTCCGACGGTCGGCGGAGCTCGCCAGCCACTCCGGAGGGTTGCCAGCCATGGGCGAGGGCTCGGCGAGGCAGCCGGGCGAGGGTTGCCTCCGCCCAGATCTAGGCGAGGCAGCCCTCAACTTGCCGGCAGAGGGCTGGGTGAGGAGCCAAGCTCCTTGGATCCTGCAGATCTGTAGGGGAGCCGAGGAGCTCCTCACCCAGATTTGCTGGGCGAGGAGCTCCTCGGCTCCCATGCATATCTGCATCTGCAAGAGCTGAGGAGCTCCTCGCCCAGCCCTCGCCCGCCGTGGGCGAGGACAGCAGCGGCTGGGGCTTGACCGCCTCCGCCGTGGCCGTCAAGTCTTCAAACGGCAGCTAGGGAGGAGGAAGGAGGAAGACGATGAACAGTGTCGGAGTTTAGCCAAAACGACGTAGTTTTGGCCACATCGTCGCCACGTTGTCGCCGGCGACGATCTGCCGCGTCACGTTGTTGCCACTTAAGCATTTTCCGGCCTAAATCTGCCGGAAGGACTTAATCGGCAAAGTTGTAAAAGGTTCAAGACTTATTTGACATAAAAAAAAGGTTTAGGACTAAATCGGCAAAGTAGGTAAAGGTTTAGGACTCAATCGGCAATTGTCCCCACTTGAGACCAACATGAATTAAGTCTTTTATTAATCAAATCTATGATTTTAGACCCTTGTGCAAATGCTTTGTTTAAGACCTAGACTTTATGCAATGTGAACAAACGTTTAAAAGAATTGCGCACAGATGTCGATCTAGGACTGCCCAAATATTATTTTATCGTGGGGACTGTTAACCACCACAATTAGGACAGCAGAAGAAGTCGACGAAGCATCTTGGAATCCATCCATATTATTCCACCGATGAACCTTACTTTATTCATTTGGAGTTAAAAGAACTTCATCATTGACTTTGGCAGGCTGTAGTAATGTTGCAATGTTGCTGTTGACCAATCTTAGCAAACTGGACCACGACTCTTTGCATATTTAGCCAATCCCAAATTTCCTGGTATCTTCTTATTTGCATCCCATTCTTGTTCCCTAGCTATTGTCGCAAACATATAAGCTGTCCAAGAGTGGAGGGTTTCTCCGCAACTTTTATGAAATGGATGGTATTGGACATGCGGCTACTGGTGTTTACACGATTCATCATTGTTACTTTCTTTCCCAATATCTGAAAAAGTTCAAACATCAAGAGCATTAAGTGCTTGTGAAATCATGTCATCTCTAACATCCTTAAAAAGGAATTTGATAGGTATAATGAATATTAGCGAGGGACCACCAACAAAAATTAGCTTGTCCAATGAAAGAGTTCTCGTACTTCTCCATGATGGAGACAAAAGTAATCAAATGGTTGCAAATGTGGTGATGAACCTTATTATATGCATTAGGTGTTGAAAAATTTGGAAGGATCCATCTATTATTTCACTGATGAACCTTATTCTATGCATTTGGTGATGAAAAAAAACTGCATCATCAGCATTGACAAGCTGGAGAGATGTTGCCACGTTCTTATCGACCAATTCTTGTAGAGCGTTCCACGACTCGGTCCATATTTAGCCAATCCCGACTTTCCTCTCCATATTTTCTACCATATCCTCGTAACGTGGCATTGGACGGACTGCTATTGTCGAAAGTGACCCGACAGGACCGGGCACAGGAAGCGTAAGTCATGTGACCCGACGGGAGGCTGTTTTCCCCAAAATAGCCCCGACTCAACATCTCATCGCGATGCGGTGTTATCTGAAAAGCAATGTGATGATATATTTTACAGTGGGAAGAAACTCCACAAAGATAAAAATAATTAAAATTCAAACGAATGATAACTCGAAACACTCAATTATTCCCATCTTATTGATATTTTAGTTGTGTTAAAAGAAACGTGCATTCGTCAACTTGGACAAGCTGTAACAAATCATTCTTATTGACCAATTCTAGCAAACTGGCCCTTCGCTCGCTGCATAGCTTCTCTATTCTCCCTTCTGTCCCCATTCGTAGTTCTGACTTCTAAACTTTTTCCATTTCTTGCTGCCACTGCTTTTGCTGCTGTACTTTTCAATCTTTCCTTGAAGAGAAGATCGAGTGAGATCGATGGAGTGGAGTGCCAAAAAAAGACGCATCCGCAGAAATAACAGTGCAGCTGCAAACGATTAACGGCAGCAGGCCCTTCTTCTACTCACGCTTCAACGGAAGGTCAATAAATTGATACTTCGGCAGGGTATGACTTTGAAGTATTCTTGAGCTTCAGAGGAGCGGATACTCGATCTGGTTTTACCGACGTCCTTTGGACTTTACTTAAAGATGAGGGAATCCGTACATTTAAGGACGACGAATCGCTCCGTGTCGGGGAAGATTTTGAACCAAAACCTCTCCAAGCAATTGATAAGTCAAAGATCTTAATATCTATCTTTACGAAAGATTACGCCTCTAGCCCATGGTGTCTCAAGGAGCTAGGCCGGATCGTCGAGTGCCAACGAAAAAAAACGCAACTGATCAAGCCTATTTTTATGACGTGGCCCCTTCAGAGGTTCGGTACCAAACTGGAGGTTATGCAGACGCGTTGGAAGCGCATATACAGAAGGGGCGATATGACGCAGAAACTATGCAAGAGTGGAAGAATGCTCTCAGTGAAGTAGGAAAATTGAGTGGATGGGACCTGCAGAGAGAGGGGAAGAACAGGTAACTGCTTTTAGCATTCCATCTGATGTGCATTGTGTCATTAAAACTCAGTGCATATCAATCGGTTTCTATTTCAAATTTCTGTTGTTCTTGTTGAAGTTAAGTTCAGTGCTATTGAAGTTATCCCGCAGAAATCACATTAATTAATGGCATCCCAATTTTGTCCTTCTTCGTTCCAATGATCATTTTTTATTTTCAGTTCAGGTCCTTCATTAACCATCCTTATTAACTCTTGTTCATCTACAATGGAATAAATCCTTGAAGAACGCATTACGAATATGTCTCAAGTTGGTCTGGTCAAACCATAATTTGGTTTGGCACAGTTTTCTAACCCGTTGCCTTTTGATCTCTGACACTAGACAAGAAGGTGCGTTCGCCAAAAGAGTCACCCAAGAGGTTTTCAATGGCTTGAAAAAGGCTTATTTGGTGGTACCCGACTGTTTTGTGGATGTCGACGACGATATGAGGAAAATCAAGGACATGATAGCTGTCGAGACAAGTGAAACACAGATTATAGGAATTTACTGGATGGGTGGCATTGGAAAGACGACTATTGCAAAAAAGATCTACAATGAACTTTCAAACAAGTTCGACCATTGTTGCTTTCTATCTAACATCCATGAAATGTCGGAACGCAGGGGCATCGAATACTTGCAGCATCAACTCATCCATACGGTCATCAAAACGGAACGGCTAGATATAAAGAACATGCAGAATGGGATTAAGATAATTCAAGATAGGTTGCGCACTAAAAAAGTTCTCCTTCTTCTCGATGATGTGGATCACAAGGAACACATGGATGCACTTGTCGGTAAACAAAATTGGTTTGGTGAAGGGAGCAAACTTATTATTACTACCAGAAACATAGAGGTGCTTAAGGTTCCTGAAGTGGACAATTTTCATGAGGTTAAACGCATGGACTGCGATCAATCTCTTCGACTTTTTTGCAAACATGCCTGGAAAAGAGATTCTCCTTTGGATGAGTATATCGACCAATCCTACAGGGCGATAGACATCGCTGGAGGTCTTCCGCTAGCTCTTGAGATCATGGGTTCGCTTTTAGGGCCCGCTAAAAAGGAAATGTGGGATGCCACATTAAAGATGCTAGAAAGTGTTCCCCATGATAAAGTTCAAAGTAAGCTGAAGATAAGCTACGATGCATTAGATTTTCGGCAAAAGCGTATATTCCTCGATATAGCTTGTCTTTTTATTGGGTATAACTAAGATATTCTCATTCATTACTGGGATGAATCTATTTTTTTCCTGAAAGAAGCCATGAAGGTTTTGCAGAACTTGTCTTTGATAAAGATTGATGAGAATAATTAAGTGTGGATGTATGACCAATTGAGAGATCTTGGAAGAGCAATAGTTTGTGAAAAAAGTGACACGAAAATAGAGAAGCAAAGTAGGGTGTGGAATCCTAAGGTAGGCTTGAATTTGCTGAGAAGACATAAGGTAAACCAACTCCTGCCCTCTAAAAAACACAAATATGTATTCATAGTATGTATGGATTTTTTTTTCCCAGAAAAGAAAAGCCAGTTACTTTTTGTATTATAGGATGATAGTGTTGAGCTCAACTGTTTGGTACAGTACACTTGAATAAAAATTGTGTCCCTTCAACTTTTACATACCAACATTCTAACCAAATCAATTAAATATCTAGTCTCTCTCTATGGAGAGCTCCCTCTGCCCTAGGGCAGCCCACAAATCCAAAACCCTAAACCCTCTCCGGCGGCCGGCGCCGAACATTCATTGAAACCTCCATACACACTAGCCTCCCCCCACTTTCGTCCCATAGTACATTACTCTCATCTGCAACCCATCGTCCTCTTGCTATTCCTCTTATTATACATTTTCCATCGCATACATTCTCCTGACTGAACATCACAGTTTAAACCCTAAATGCCCTTTCCCACAAACTACCACCACCATTACTTTGTCTTTAGCTACTATGGAAGATGATGCAGAAGCCGATCTTCGCCTGGCTGCCCTGTGCAAAAGGCTCGGAGGTCTCTGGGCCCAAAAGAAGATTATAGCCGTGGACGAAGACATCTCTGCAGAAAGAATCAAAGAATGCAAACTCCCGTTAGTGGGTCAGCTTCACCAGAATCCCAAGATCAACGTCCAGGCCTTCCAGAACACAATACGCAAGGCCTGGAGAATGGAAAATGTTGATATCACACTAATTTCTCTAGGTATTTTCGTATTCAAGTTTGCATCAGCATCAGACAGAGCAAAAATACTTGAGCAAGGACCCTGGTCCTTCGCAAACCATCTGCTACCGTTAAAGGAGTGGACCCCCAATTTACCACCAGCATGTTACAATTTTACATAATGTGCCTTCTGGGTTCAGATTCACGGGCTACCTATAGAGTGGATTTCAGAAAGAGTTATTTCTAAGGTGGCTAGTGAAGTGGGAAAAGTTGTTGTTGTGAAAATAGAATCCAGGGGTTACACAGCCTGTAAAGTAGGTAGACCTCGAGTTGCCTTAAACATTTCATCCCCCCTAGTCCCCGGGTCGATATTTAGCAACAAAGGAAAGAAGGTCTGGTTGGATTTCAAATATGAGTCTCCCTCACTATTGCTATGTATGTGGCAAAATAGGGCACTATGCCCAACACTACGAAAATGTTCAATGCCCAGATGACAAAATCGACATGCTAGTTAATATGCCATACGTATCATGGATGAAAGCCGAAGCTAACGAAACCAGTTCCTACTGGGAAGTTTTCTATGGTGAGAAGATTGAAGAACCTACGGAGGATGAGATAGTGCCTGAATCACCTGTGCATTTAGGACAAATCATATTGTATGGAGAACCCAACAAGGAAGATGCAAGAGAACTGGCTGCTGTGAAGGGAAAAGCTATCCAGTTGGGGAATGATTCTTGAGATCTTACTGATAACTCCTTGATAGAAAATCCAGCCAACTTAACTAGGAACTTCGGACCCTTCATTAGAAGCAACTTGCAGAATCTCAAAGGAACAGGAGGTATTGAAAAAAACAGAAGTCCTAATTTGGCTGGATTCAAGAAGAAAAGGAGATATACTCCTTATGAAGCTCAAATACTTACCAGAGAAATTCTGGATGAAACTCAACTAATGGAGACTCAGGTTCTGTCTATGGAGGAAGTACAAGTTCGGGCTTTGGTGGCTAGCCCTAATAAGCCATCGGGTTATCAATGAAGCTCATCTGCTAGAATTGTCAAGGGTTGGGGTCTCCCTTGACAATTCAAGCCCTTTGAACCTTAGTGGTTCAAGAAAAACCCTTCTTCCTCTGTTTAATGGAGGCAAAAAACAAGGAAGATTTTGTTAGAAGAATACAAAGAAGACTTCACTTTCAGAACATATTTACTGTTAATCCTATAAGACGGGCAAGGGGTTTGGCTTTATTATGGAACGAACAGCTCACTCTAAGTGTTAATTTCAGTTCTCCCTTTGTCATTGATGCTTCATGCACTATTAAAGAAACCAGACAGCATATGAGAATTACAGTGGTTCACGCACCCAATGAGTTTCAGCAGAGAATGCAATTATGGCAGCTATTACAGCAGACCAAGTTTTCCAACAACAATCCCTGGTTATGCATTGGGGATTTTAATGAAGTGCTACATTACTGGGAAAAACAAGGAAAAAGAGCAGCTGAACAGTACAGAATCAAAGTCTTCCAAGATTTTCTGAACGCATGCGACTTCATAGAAATGGAAAATAAGGGATGTGCTTTTACCTGGGCCAATAATCAGGAAGATGACGTGCTAGTAAAAGAAAAGCTTGACAAAGCCCTATGCACAGTCGACTGGAGATCCACATTCCCCAATGCTGTAGTTTACGCCTTACCAGCCATAGGCTTGGACCACAGCCCTCTACTCTTACATTTGTTCCCTAAAAGTAAGAAAAAAAGACAGGAATTCAGATATGAAGCCTTCTGGTTCGAAAATGGTGAATACAAGGATATTGTTAAATCGGCATGGCAAGCTCCTCAAGACCATCCTCCTACCATTGCAGATAGATTGTCTACAGTGGCTGGCAAATTATTTACCTGGAGTAGAAAGAGTTACAAAACTGGGCACTCACAATTATGCAATTTGAAGAAAGAATTACAGGAAATCATAAATGCACCTATTACCCCAGGACAGAAGAACATAATCAATTGGCTGAAAATCAAAACAGAAAATCTATGGCGACAAGAGAAGATGTATTGGGGAATGAGGTCTCGTATACAATGGTTAAAATGGGGGGACAAAACACGAAGTTTTTTTCGTGCCACTACTTCGCAAAGAAGGAATAGAAATCGAATTGCCATGCTGAAAATAGAAAATGATATATGGGTTAGAGACCCGACTCAGCTAAAGAGGATGAGCACCAATTATTTTAAAGAGCTATTCAAATCCTCTGGCAGCAGGTACCTCACTCTTGTTCTAGACCAAATTCCTCATACCATTAACGATGAAATCAATACAAGCTTGAGTATGGAGGTTTTCATGAAAGAGGTTTCAAAAGCAATGTTCTAGTTGGGCGCACTCAAGGCACCGGGGCCAGATGGATTTAGTGGCAAATTCTTTCAAACTCATTTGGAAGACATTAAATTTGAGGTATTTCAAGAAGTCCAAAAAATTTTCAGAACAGGGCACCTACAACCTGAACTGAACAAAACTTACATTACTCTCATTCCGAAAGTGCCTAATCCAGAAAAGCTAGATCAATTCAGACCTATTAGCCTATGTAACTTCACCTACAAAATTATCTCAAAAGTGTTGGCAAATAGGTTGAAGCAATGGCTACCGGGGATAATAGCAGAAGAACAAAGTGCCTATGTCAGTGGACGCCAAATACAGGACAATATCTTCATTGTACAAGAGGTTCTCCACCAACTCAGAACCAGAAAAAGAAAGAAAAAAAATTAATGTTGTTGCTAAACTTGACATGAAAAAAGCATACGACAGGGTAGAATGGGACTTTCTTAAGGAGTGCATGCTGAAAATGGGCTTCTGTGATATGTGGGTTTCAAGAATCATGACGTGTGTTTCCACATTTTCATACAGTGTTAGGATGAATGGAGAATCCTCACCTTTTTTCCAGCCAACCAGAGGAATTAGGCAGGGAGATCCCCTCTCTCCCTACCTTTTCATTATAATAGCAAATGTGCTATCTACACTACTAAAGCAAAGGGTAGACAGTGGCAGTGTAAGAGGCATAAAACTCAACCCAGCTTGTCCAGTACTATCTCACCTAATGTTTGCCAACGACCTCATACTTTTTCTTGATGGAAGAATAGCAGAATGTCAAAACACAGCTAAGGTGCTGAACCAATATTGTGTGGCAACTGGACAAACAATCAATTTAAACAAGTTAAGAGTCTTATTCAGCAAAGACTGCCCAGAAGCATTAAAGAGAAATGTGGTGTATGTACTAAGAATGCCGGAGATACAAAAAACAGGGAAATATTTTGGAATTCCTTCAGACTGGGGAGAATCCAAGAAACAAATGTTTTCGTGGATCACGGATAGAATCAACAAAAAGTTAGAGGGCTGGAAGGAAAATTTATTGTCAAAAGCTGGCAAAGATATACTGTTGAAGACTGTGGTTCAGGCACTCCTTCAGTACGCTATGTCTATATTCAAAATTCCTATCTCCATCTGTCGAGCCATTGAAAGAAAAATTGCTAACTTCTGGTGGAAGAATAGTGCTACACAAAAAGGGTTACATTGGAAGAATTGGGAGACACTAAAGAAGAAAAAAGACGTAGGAAGATTGGATTTTCGAGACTTAATCGACTTCAACCAAGCTTTACCGGCAGGCATGGAGACTCACTCAGAATACTAATGCTTTATGGGAGAAAATTCTGAAAGGTCTCTACTTTCCCAACACCCACTTCTTACATGTTGCTAAAGGTTCCCACCCCTCTTGGGGATGGCTAAGTTTATTGGCTGGACGTGGTGTTTTAAAGAACTCCATGCGATGGACTGTTGGAAATGGAAGGAAAATCAACATTCGAGAGGACAAATGGATTTCTAAGGGCATTATAGGGGGTCCAGCTAACAAAAATGACCCAACTTGGGTCTCAGATTTGCTGGAAGAAGGAAATACTAATTGGAATGTTGCAAGAGTGGAAGAACTTTTTGATAACAACACTGCTCAAGAAATTCTTTCCATACGAATCACCCCCCACTCCCCAGAAGACCTATAGAAATAGGATCACACCAAGTCTGGACAGCACACAGTCAAAAGTGCATATAATTATCTTAGGGAGCGCCATGGAAATCATCTCAGACTACAAGCGACCACATCTTATTCGACTCCAAAAAATGTACGGAAACATATTTGGACTGCCAAAGTCGCACAAAAAATTCAATTCTTTTTTTGGCAAATTAGTCAAAATGCCATTGCTACAAAAGAGAATCTGTGGAAAAGAAAGCTTATACCTGATAATGCTTGTCCAATATGCAACCAAGCCCCAGAAACAGTAGAGCATTTGTTCCTATCATGCCCCTGGACCACTCAAATATGGAACAATCCCAGTATCAACATATTCGTTCACAGCAACAACATCAACAGAATGGATGAATGGATCGCCAATTTTACCCATGCCTCAGTCCCCTTTGAGCTCTTAGCTGAGATTCTGTGGCAAATCTGGAAGATGAGGAACGGAGTCGTCTTCAAGAATCTACCAGTCAACCCTCAACAAGCCATCGTTTCAGCCTTTGCAGAAACAGAAAACTTCAATCGATGGTCTATGAACAGGCAAAAGGAAACTAGGGTGCATACCCACTCACCATCAAGATGGACTCCGCCTCCTCAGGGAACAGTCAAGATCAACGTGGACGGTTCCTTTGACCCAGAGTTTGGCTCAAGTTCCATCGCCAGCGTTTGCAGAGACCATCGAGGAATTCTCTTTGACGGATTCGCTCAAACAATCACTGCCTCCTCGCCGCTCCAGACGGAAACCCTAGCAGCGCTCGAAGCCCTCAACTTCGTGAAAGTACATCTCCTGAATCTACCAGTTATCCTTGAGTCGGACTGTGCAAATCTAATAGACTTGATAAGGACTCATGCAGATCAAGTTCCATGGGACGCACACTCGCTGATTCTCGAAGCCCAAGTCCAGCTTAAAGGCCTCACTAACGTAAGCCCAAGGGATTGCAACAAAGTGGCGAACTGGGCTGCGAAGGCCCAAAGACTAAACACACTCTCTCACTCGTGGCTAAACCAACCCCCGTCCACTTTGCTAGATTTAATTTGTGCTGAAGCTTGTGATATGTCTAAACTTTCATTTCCTATATCCTATCCCATGAATGCAATATGATTTTCACGACCAAAAAAAAACTTTTTTGTTTTCGAATTTTTCCTTTGAGCAGGGAAAAAAAGAAGTTGAAGCTCTTCGTCTCAAGTTGGACGATCAACAACGGTATCGTTTTACCTATGAGGGCTTTGAGAACCTATTAGACCTAAGGTTCCTTGAAGTGGACGGTTCGATGGAAAATTTTCGTGCAGAAGATAGGCTTCTTTGGCCCGAATCGGCATCAGATATTTTTGCAACGGATGAAAATTCATATCTTCTTCCACAATTATCGATGGTTTTCATGGCATGATATTCCCCCAACATTTAACATTACAAATTTCTCCATGGAAGAAGTGGTTGTTCTTGATCTATCTAATAGCAAAATTACGGATGATTGGAAGGGATGGAGTCACATGGAGGTAGGTTATATGTTAGACAACACTTATTATTCCATCTTATTAGATTTGAAAGTAATCTTTGCATGATTTTTTCTTTTACAGGTGATGAAAAATCTAAAATCTCTGGATCTATTCAATTGTCTAAAACTTCGGAAGCTGCCAAACAATTTGGGTAGCAATCTTGTAAGCCTTGAATACCTATCTCTAAGAGAGTGCATATTCTTGAAAAAGCTTCCAAATACACTTGGAAATTTGAAATCGCTGATTGAGTTGGATATATCCCACACGAGCATAAAAAAACTACCCAAATCCATCATAAAGTTGAAAAACTTGAAAGTAGTGAAGATGGAAGTTAACCGCGTGACGGAAATACCCGATCTGTTTTGGACGATCGAGAAGTTTGAAGAAATAGAAATAGAAGTATATGGTAAAAAGAAACTTCATGTGAGGATTGGCGTTGGCATCCACAGGAATCAATCCCTGAGGATCTTGATATTGTCTGGAGCGTTCATACACGCGCTGCCGCCGAGGCTTCCCGAAAGTCTTATCCATTTGCGACTGGAGGCGTTGCGCCCGTACATGTTTCTAGATCTCTCAAACCTCATTAATTTAAAGGAATCGTATCTGTCTTTTAGCAGACATTACAATAAACATCGTAATACGTATTACAAATTGGAAGATCCGATGCCACGGTGGATTGGGAACTTGTGCAAATTGGAGTCTCTGGACCTCACGTTCTATTGTGAGACCGCCCTAGCAGCAGACATTAGCCTCCCATCTCGGCTCGAGTCACTTCGCCTCTGGTGGCCTAATCTCCGTTGCCTCACAAAGCTTCCCTCCAGTTTATCCTCCTTAGAATTGAACAGATGCAGCTCACTTTGCTCGATGGAGGATGTATCGAATTTGAAGAATCTATCATCCCTCCACATTCAGGACGCTGCAATGGTATAGATTCGAGGCCTTGGTTGTCTGGAGAACCTACAAACTTTGCGACTTTGGAACCTAAAACAGCTGCTGATACTACCTTATCTAAGCAATTTGAACATTTTAAGGACTCTTCAAGTAACGGATTGTGATCATCTGGTTATGATTCAGGGCGAACTACCATGATGTTTGGATAGATTGCATATTTATTCATGTCCTTCATTACGGATTTTGCCCGATCTGTCGAGCTGGGTGGGTAAGCAACAGTTTTATATAAGTAATTGCCGTAGATTAAAGGTGGAGGCAATTGTTGGATTTGCTCAGAAGATTGCACGAGATTTGCGGCTTGTAGACTTGAACCAGCTGCATATCCTACCTGATCTAAGTGAGTTAAACGAACTACGACGTCTTGAAGTATCCTCCTGTCATAATTTGCTTAAGATTCAAGGCATGGTACCGCAGTCTTTGGAAGAGTTGGAGATTTCTTTCTGTGAAGCTTTACATAAGTTGCCTGATCTGTCAGGTTTGATGGGGCTGAGAGAGGTTTGCATAATTTCATGTGCTAATTTGGTTGAGATTCAAGGCGAACTACCACAGTCTTTGGAAAAATTAAAGATTCGTTCTTGTAAATCTTTACAAAATTTGCCTGATCTGTCAAGCTTGAATGGATTACGAAGGGTTGAAATCCATCATTGCGACCAATTTGAATTTGAGAAAGAAGAATATGCATAAGTGCGCGTTGCAGCTTCTTGATCCACGACCACAAATTGTTCCGTTGTCTCCAAACTATAAACAGATTGAGGTAAGGTAATTTATTTGACAACCAATGTTCTCCTTTTTTAGCAATCAGATTCTTTCATAGATATGAAGAGTGAATTTTTATGTGTACTTCTTAATGACCTTTTGAGAGTTCTTGTCTGAAAATCTACTGAAGGTATTGAAATTAGGATACCTCCGAACAACCAGAGGGTTCTTAATTATGTACAGGTATTTTTATTTTTTTCATAGTTTGGTTTGGGTTTTTTGGTTGCATATTCTTTGGATGTTTTCTCTTTGCCTTTTTATTTCCCAGCTCGAGGTATGCATGTTAGTTGCATCTTTTTTATTTGATATGCAATAAATTATCAGAGAACCCTGTCGATTGTCTGCTTCACATATGTCAAAGTTGATAACCTCGCTTTGCATTGGAGATAGCTTCCTTGTACTGTAAACAATTAGATGGAATGTGTGCCAGAAGGTCATATAACTATAGTTCTTATGCTGGAGCTTTACAGCATAATAAAACTCATTGTTGCAACTGTGAAGATAGACACTCTACATTGATATGCTTATGTTCAGTTTATTTTCCAGGAAAGGTGTGCTTCTTAGTGGGATTTGCAAATGTTATGGAGAAGTCATAAGATGAAGAAACAGGAATTTCACTTATGTAGCGGCATCAATAGTTTGCACAGCAAAATTTCCATCTCAAAGGAATCATAAATCATCTTATAGTAAGGCTAAATTCAGTAATATCAGTGCCTTGGACATACGATAAGTCTCACTTGGGGTTAGAAATCATGTAAATGAAACTTTTGTGTGCTCTCCATTATTGCGTACATTTTCTAGAAATGGTTCTGCCTAGGTGATTATCTGTCCTAGAGGCCCTTCCATTCACCTCAAGTTATACTAGAGGATTCTTTTAGGCTATAAAAGAGAGACTTCTCAGACGACCAGCTTGTTGCTGTTCCTAATGTTGCTGAGAGGAATTAAAGTCACATAGACTTACAGAAATATCTGGGGAGGGAGCTGTGGCTAATTAGGCGGCTGTACAAATGAAGACTGAAAAAAAGGAAAATGAAGATGATGGTAAAATGAAGTTTCACTTCCACTTAATACTTACTTTTTGTGAGTTGATGCCTGGAATCTAAAGAAGATATTGAAATTATGGTAACTCCGTACAACCAGAGGATTCTTAATAATGCACTAATGTATGTTTTCTTTCCTAGTTTGGATTGACTTTTTTGGCTATATTCTCTCTGCATGGTTTTGTCCTTGCTGTTATGTTTGTTGGAGATATACACGTTGATTGAATCATTATATTATTTATTGATGACAATTTATTAGAGATCCTTGTCAATTTGCTGCTTCACATTTTTCAAAGTTGATACCCTCTGCTTCGCATTGGAGGTAACTTTGCTATACAGTGAAGAATTAGATGGAATGCGTGTTGGAAGGTTATAGCATTATGGTTCTCATCCTGGAATTTTACAGCGTAATCAACTCATTGTTGCAATTGTGAAGATGATAGACTCCGTATTGATATGCTTATGTTCAGTTTATTTTCCAGGAAAGGTGGGCTTCTTAGTGGGATTTGCAATTATGGAGAAGTAATAAGATGAAGAGACAGGAATTTCACCTGGGTAGTGGTAGCAATAGTTGGTGCAGTAAAGCTTCTGTTTATGACAGGAAAAAAAAATTAGTTCAGCTTCTCCAAGGTAACATAAATCATCTTATACTCAAGGCCAAATAGAGTATTATTGGTGCATGGGACATATGATAAGTCTAACTTGGGGTAAGAAATCATGCAAATCGAAATAACTATTCCCAGGTAGTTATCTATAATAGAAGACCTTCCATTCACCTCAAAGTTATACTAGATGACTCTTCTAGGTTTGCAGATTGACGAGCCGCTAAGAGAGACGTCTCAAATGACTGGCTTTTCGCCGGTTTCTACTGTTGCTGAGAGGAATTAAAGTTTAAGAGACTTAATTAAAATCCTTCCGTGCAGAGAGCTGTGGCTAATTGGGCAGCTGTATAAATGGAGACCGAAGAAAGGCAGATGAAGGATGAGATTTGATGTTGACCGTAACCCTATATTCATCTGTTGGGAAAAAGAGCTATTTAGGCATTTTTTACCCCTTTATCGTGGGCCCATCAAAACGATTATTACATGTCATCTAAATGTGTGTTCTCTTCATTGTTGTTTAATAGAACTTGCTTATCAGTACCGAAATGTTCTTTTACGAGGAAAAAGCTTGAAGGTCATGTCTAGATCGGGAGAAAAATTGTGTGTGCTTAGAGCGGTGCTCGAGGTCCTGCCAAAACCAATTCATGGACCTCTCGATGTGAACATGGTGTTGAAGGTAGTCTTAGTCATGAGTATGATAGGCGCTTGCCACAAAAGAAACATGAATTGTTGGAATTTATGGAGTGGGTCGTGTTAGAGAGATACTGTCCGCTGAACTTATCTACAATCAACTTTCGCATAGTTTTAAGCACCGTTGCTCTTTTTTTTTCCCCTTAACATTAGTGAAACTTCAGAGCTCAAGGGGATTCAGTTGTTGCAGAGTAATTCATTACCAATATCCTCAAAGGGAATCGACAGAAATAAGTAATGTGGAAGGGATCGAGACAATTAAAGATTGGCTATTTAGTAAAAGAGTTCTCATCCTTTTTTATGATGTTGACCAGGGGAATCAATTCCATACACTCACGGGTTATATCTATGAATTCTTCAATGCTGAATATCAAGCGCTGAAGCAACTTGAAATTCGCATTGCTTATGTTTCATGGCCATTGAGACGCTCTCTCAGAAGCATAATTGCACTTCCCTTGTCGGTTGGAGCTCTTACAGGCCTTGGATACTCTGTCTTTGAAAAAATTGTAGATGTATAGAGAGGCTTCCGAACTCAGTAGGCAATCGGCAATCACTTCTTGAGTTGGATGTGTCCTACACGTGCGTTAAAGAGCCACTCAATTCAATGGGGAACAAGCAAAGTCTGAAAATAGTGAGGATGAATAATGGTTCCATTGGAAAGGTACCTAGTACCTTATGGATGCCGTAGAAGCTTGAAGAAATAGACTCAGCACGTGGTGAAAGTTTGCAACTGGAAATTCCAATTGATTTTAATCTGGACATTCCACCAGATGCTTAAGCCGTGGACTATTGTCAACTTGTGGAAGATCCGATGCCATGGTGAGCTGTGAGATTAAGCAAACTGGAGTCTTGAGCTTGTCGTCTGCTGTTGTAACCACCCTATCAAGAGATATTGATCAGCTTTCTCAATTTGAAAGACTAAAAACTGCGGTGCTAATTTGATGTGCCTCCCAAGGCTTCCCCTGACTTCATATTATTTGCGGTAGTTGAATCTTGCCGGTAGATGAGAACAGCGATGAGACTGTCAGAACCGAGAATTGGGGAGCCTGCAATAACGGAGATTCAAGCCCTTGACTGTTTGGAAAATCTGCAAATTCTGGAGCTCTTTGATCTTGAACTATGGGATAGTTTTCCTAGACTGATATACATTTGAAGAGGTTACGGTCATTTGCACTAGATTATTGCGGTGATTTGGATTTGGCTCTTCACAAACTACCAGAATCTCTGGAAGAATTGTTGGTTGGTGCCCCGCCATCCTCAATGTGAGTTATTCGGGTCAAAATGCTTCACAGAGAGGAATAATACGTGTGAGGGCCTGCATCATTTCGAGTTTTCAACATGAAGAGGTTCAAATGATGCAATGCCTGGCGTTGATTAGAAGATTCAGCCATTTCTTGAAAATTTTAGAAGACATGCCTGGCCGGGCAGGACCGCATCGCCGGCCCGCGGTCGGCTAGAAGAGGCTGACCTGGCTTTGTGGCCGACCGTACAGTGGAGCTGCGCTTAGGGTTCGTCGAATGGGTGACGATATGGGCGGGGAGTGGGCCTTGTTAGAACTGGGCTGATGTGTTAAGCCCAGTCAGGGTTAAAGTCAAGGCCGGAGGGGCCCGGTTCGCCGGCCAAGTTCGGTGCGTCCGGATCCGATCGTTTGTTTTGATCTTAATTTTTTTTAAATTATCGTAAAACAAAAATTTTATTATTAAATTAAAATTATTTTAAAAAATAGAAATTTTTCTAGGAAAATGCCATTTCTTATCCATTTGGTGCAATTAGTGCCCATGCTGGATTGCACAATGATTGGTTCGCGTGTTTAAATTACACGTTTACTTCAACTTTGCATGTGATTAATAGACGTAAGTTAGAATTTTGATGCATGGCTTTCGATAAGTAGTCTAGAATGGTAATTAGAGTTTCATTGGGGTTGATGATCCTGGCCCACTGTTTTGCAAATGCAAATGGGGTTAACGACTTTAAACGGGAGTTGATTAGAATGGTGGTGGCTTGGGGGATTTGCAATGCATGATTGACTTCAAAGCCGATCCCAACTATTAAGTAATTGAGTGAACATTATTGATGTTATACTTTTAAGGCCTTGAGAGGAAAACCTTCACTTTTAAGAATGTCATGACAATATTAATCCAAACTCAATAATCCAAGACTTTAACAAAACCAACCAAATACATTACAACACTATCGGTCAAATACTTTGAGAACATGCAAATCTACACTTGAGGAATCATTCAGTATAGTTTGCCCCATTCAATCAGGCAATACAGCTAGACAGCACAGTCAATGATTTCCCCCGACTCTGAAACGCCTCATCAGCCAAATTCACTATACAAATCTCATTACACAAGCTCAAAACCAATGTACTCAATACTAGGGCCTGTCTATTCGCACTTTATCACAATCAAAACTCCTAATTCAGATTGAATCAGTAATTGATACATGAACGCAAATTGTGTTTACCTCTCACCCCACTAGCATTAATCAAGGGATCGAATAGCATCATTGAGAAAAAAAAGTCGCGTGACAAAAATATTCAACCTCTGTATATTTTGTATTTGCAAACAATCACACGCAATCAAATGGCGCGGTCGCGCAAAGAGATAAAGAGATCAATCGTGATCTTTGTCCGTATTGTTCGAATTCAACCTCGATTCCAGTCCCTCAATTTCCTGGATTTGATGGCGATTTTGGCGATCGAAAGCCACAGCAGCTTGGGGCAAAGGAAGAAGAGGATGATGAATTAACAAGTTTTCCTTATCTGTCCTCGGGATCTTCTTCTATTAGCGGTCATATTCGGTAATTTCGTCGTTGGCGTGAGGGCATCGAAGGAAGTTCGGCTAAAATCGGGACGTCGAGAAAGACTGCGCGGCAACGTCTTCTGTTGTAATTTAGCCGAGAGAATGAGACACGTGCTTTTTGACAGATTTGGTTTCGTTTGATGCCTCCACCTTAGCACTTAGGCTCAGCTTCGGTTCAATTAGTTGGTTCGAACTAGGATTCAGAAAAACGCACTAAAATTAAGGTTAATGTAAACTATATGTTTATTTATATTCTTAAGGTACTTGAAAATTTCAATCCCTCCGCTATGGTCGCTAGCCTTTTTTGAGTAATATATTTTCGAATTTAAACTCATATCAATCTAATGACTTAAGTTATTCAAACTCTAAAAGAATGTAACTGAACTTGAGTGGTGAGTTAACCTTAATCTCAAGTTATGAAAACCACTTCTCTTGAAGAAGGCAGCTTACTATTATCTATCGACTCTAAATTGCTCTCTAAAATACTTATGTTGAAGTGGATGTACTATTTTCTTCTCTTCTTTTTCTAGTTAAATTTACTTATAGTATTTTGAGCTGAGTTATTCTTTCTAAAATTGATGATAACCGTCTTACAAAATAATGACATTATGTTGTTAGGAACAGGATTGTTGAAGAGAAAAGACAGAAGGAGATGATCGATCAATGTTTTTACATGAAAAAAAACCCCTTTAGAATTAGAAAGGGGAAAATTATAGTATTGCCCTAGACAATCTCTTTACTACTAAGACCAGTTTCAGGTTATAAATTTCAGGGTGACAACTAAAAAAAAATATTGCCCCAATGCATAGTCGAAGTCTAGGGCATACATGGTTATAATCGAAATTACATGCATGCGATTAGCTGGAAAAAGCTTCTCTAATTTAATTCTACGTTTCTTTATCACACTCTAGAACTCTATCATTAATTTCCACTAATGTGTCCGTCTGTCGGCCTTAAGTATGCATGCGAAAGAATACGGAATAAAAGAAAAGGTCCATAAATTGAGAGCAAAAGTCATTGGTCTTTTTCATTGGCCATGTGCGAAGTAAAGAGAGATTGTGATCTTAGACATTGAAAGTCATGATACGTTTTTAAGAACACAAAGAGTGTGAAAAAAAAATTTTATCTATTTTTTTTTTGATTTGACTCACACGAATAATATAACACACACAAAAAGAAACAGTGGAAGTTTTAATAAAAAAAAGAGTGAAAATCTGGAGAAATTATTGTTATTATGACGAGTAAAACGGTCAAGTTTACAAAGACCAATCTTAAGATCTACAGGCAATATAGATAAATCAACCCCTCATCTGGCTCAAGTCATACTTTATAAGCACAAGACAGTTTTATACACCACTCAATTTTCAAATTTTTTTATCAGGCTCATACATTACTCAATCACTTCAGAAAAAAAAAATTATTGAACAAGAAAAGATCGAAACCGACCCTCAAGAGTGCTGAGCCAATGACAAATGGATCACATTAGTTTTTATGAGTTTACAAGTTCAACTTATGTGATGATCTGAGTTTTAAACACACACTACTTTACATGGAAGGAATTTTACACTTCTAAATACAGGTGAGGTCATAATGATGGACCCATACATTTATAAGTAGACTGATTAATTATGAATTAAATCGAATATTTCCTTGACATGATCATCTTGTTCTACTCTTTTATTTATCAAAACAAAATTTCACAATCCATCGTGACTCAGGCGACAAGGCCATGTTGGAACATCCCCACCTCAAGCGTCTGCTGGGAAATGAAAGTACATAAAGCAAAAAAAGGAAATAACAATTAGAAAATTTAAATTTTTTTTAAAAAAGTACAAAAAGCACGAACTCTCCAATCACCTTTGGACTGTGAGGTTTTGAAGCAATAATGGAAGGAAAAGCTTATGAACAAAAAGCGAAGGATGGGTTTTCTTTGTGATTAAAGTCTGAAAATTTGTTACTAAAGTATAATTAAATTCTAAAACTTTCAAAAGTACAATCAAATTTTAAAAAATTGTCAAATCAGTTCAATCAAGTCATTTGGTTAACTCTATTCAACTAGATTAACCAAAAATACTAACCTGACATTTTTTTATTACTTTCTCTCTTTTGCATGACATTTATTATTATAATTTTTTATATTTTACTTAAATTATATTAAATAAATTAAAAGGATTATTTAAAAAAAAAAAGTGAAAAAAGAGGATCAGACCTTGCTGGTGACTCTCATCGACCATTGTCAGAAAGGGTTGGCGAAGCGACCATTGAGGTCTTGCCTTGGTGGCGGCAGTAGCCACCAGCATGGCCTCACTTTGTGTTTTATTTTGCAGTTTGTGTTTTATTTTTTGAATATTTTACATTTTGATCTTTAAAATCAAATTTAGTTTATCTTTTTTTTTAAATAAATGATTTTTTTACGCGGTGCTTAATCCAAGAAATGGTAAAACAAGACACATTAGTAGATGGAATTAACGAAATGAATTAATTGAATCAACTTATATGACAAACCTTAATCCTTCTCATGCACTTGTCCTTTAGTCTTTTGGTCAAAGTAGAAAGGTTGCTGGAGAGATTCCTTGGCGGGGCCTAGGTTTTTATTATTAAAAAAAGAAATTTGTCACGTGTCAATTCAGACAAGAGGAATGCACGTCAGCTTCCCGGGACAGTTTGATGACACTGAATATTTTCTCGCACGGGTACTAAAGCCAAAGCTTATCCCCAAAACTAGGATCATTTTCCATCCTCACAAATACTTCCTCACACCAACTACTCGACCTTCGTTGGCTTACCTTCGCGATCACAGGCCACGACCGACTCGTAAATGGCAGAATCATCGTCATCATTGGCGACGGCGAGGTAGGACGCAGAGTGTGAGGAGACATTAGACAAAATGCTAAGCCTCTAGGCGCTCTACGATGACTCCAAGCTCTAGGCCTGCTCTTCAAGTTGCTCCCTCTCACCATCTCTTTGATTTTTGAACTATTGGCGTTTTACAGAAGAATTAATGCTACATAACTGCACAACCCCTGTTTTGTCTGTTTATTTTGAACAGTAGTTTTTCTGGTTCAAGTAATTTCTTAACCCTTAATACCAACATTAATCCATCTAAAAATGAATTGAATCCTTGCAAAACACATTACGATTTGTCTATAGTTTCGATTTGGTCTCGTCATAATTAGTTGGGTTCCAAATTGTTTTCTAACTTGTTGTGTTTTGACCCCTGACAGACACTAGGCAAGAAAGTGAGTTTGCAAAATCAAGTTACACAAAGGGTTTTCGATGAATTGAGAAAGGCTTATCCGATGGTATCAAACTATCTGGTCAATATCGATCACCAAGTGGATCATGATAGGTGCTCAAACAAATGAAACACGGATTATAGGAATTCATGGGATGGGTGGCATTGGAAAGACAACTATTGCCAAAATTACCTACAATCAGTTTTCCTACAATTTTGAGAATTGTTGCTTTCTTTCCGATATCTGAGAAAATTTTCAAACAAAGGACGTCATGTGCTAGCAAAATCAACTCATTTATGATATCCTCAAAACGAAATGGACACACATAAAACAAATTGATGAAGGGACTCAAACAATCAGACATAGGCTATCTAAGAAAAGAATCCTCCTTCTTCTTGATGATGTGGACGAGAAGAACCATATGCATGCACTAGGACAATTGCCATTTTTTATGCATGCACTTGAACCATATCTAGCATCAAGGGAGGTCACACAAGAGGGTATTTGTGGTCGGGATAGCGGCATCATGATGCTTGGAGTGCAATGACAACATTGCGAAGCTACAATATTGTCTGTGATTCATTATAAAAACTAGGAAGAAGATATATGCAAGTGCGGGTAAAACAACGAAGGACATTTTGATAACTTAAATATAAAAAGAGTATTTTCAATCAAAAAGTTTTACAAAATAGCACTGCTTTTTTTTTTGGTAGACTAATTATAAT
Organism: Melaleuca alternifolia; assembly: GCA_019926035.1. Taxonomy (NCBI): domain Eukaryota; kingdom Viridiplantae; phylum Streptophyta; class Magnoliopsida; order Myrtales; family Myrtaceae; genus Melaleuca; species Melaleuca alternifolia. Next base: position 182,904 of record JAGKPW010002342.1, on the reverse strand, counting down.
GAGCAAGCATTTTTCCTTTTCAAATCCATCTTTTCAACACGTCTTTTTCAAGTACGCGTGGCACCTTTATATTGATACAAAACAGTAATATCTGAAACTTTTTAGCTCATCATAGGTTACTATCTATAATTTTTAAGGAATCACAATCCTTTGTTTCTCCAAAGAAAGAAAAGAAAAAAGCAATATAATTCTCAATTCTGCCCAAATTATAGGACATCCTTTTGTTTCCATCTTTTTATATTTTACTGTAATACTTCACGTCACATATTCTTTGTTCATTACCGAGACCATAACTTATTGATGTTTATATTGCACCCATAATTGCGCGTTATGATTCTCTTTCTCCCTTAAAATCTGAATTCGACTCAACATACTCATAAAGTCTTCGGCTTCCAAAAAAGTTCGCAACAGACTTGAACTTCCGCAATTTACTTTTCCTGAGACGTACACTAAAACAACCCTAATCTTAAGATGGGGAACTGGGCCATGCTGCCCCATACATAGCACGGACTTAACCCTCTTGGGCCCGAGCCCAGAACGGCCCGTTGCAATGAGGGGTCATACCAGGCCAGGCTGTTCACAGTAAGGCTGGGGTCAAAATAAGAGTGAAGATGGTAACCCAAGCTCTTCAATAATGTCAACTTTTCATGAACATAGATATGAAAAGAAATTCCTCGCGGCACGGGAAAAGAAGAGGGCAAAACGGGAACGAGCAATGATGAGTAAATTCCTTGCCACCGAAATGCATCCTCATGTTTATTTTTTCTTTCCTTGGCAGGTCTTCTTTTGACTGGAATCTTGCCGACAGCACAATCGGGCTGGCTAGAGCATTGGCAGGTCTTGTTTTTCCACATGAGGATGAACCCCCATAATTCTTTTGCTTTGCTGTATTGCTTTACATCTATTCATCATCACTCTACTTTTTTACTAGATTTCCCTCGGATTCTTGCGGGCCAGTTTCGCCGTGAATGGAGGTTGAGGTCCCCGGTGCTCTGCATTTGCATTTGCATGTCACAGAGAGAGAGAGAGAGAGAGAGAGAGAGAGATTAGGGCAAAAGGAGAACCCTCCATCAAGATTAATATTTAATCAATTAACATCAGTTCAATCCTCTCTCACAGGGTTAATTGGCAACCCACCGAACACCACCGTGAGGGGACAAAAATTACAGAACGTCGCAAAAATTTACAGGTCCCCGGTGGCCACCATTTGATAGATGATATATGTTTTTTTTTTTTGGGCAGCAGCATTTGACAAGTAGGGGTTCTGAACTTGTTCGTGTCTGAATTGTTTAAGGAAAGGAAAGATCAAGCGAGAGACCAATTGGGGGGAGGCAATAGTTGGTTTATTCATCATTGGATTGATCTTAATTTAGACTGTGAAAAGCCTATGATATCGTACGTGCCAATGCTTTACGAGTGACTTTGATTGGCTAAAGGACGGTTGATAGAAGCTGATTCCGATAGTTACATCTTATGTTGGTCATCGTCAAGGCAACATGTTCAAACTTTCCCCCACAAAGTGGCTATTTTCTATTGCGAAACTTGGAATTAATTGTCAAGGAATTGATTTAGAAAGCTAGAAAATACCTGCGATCAAACATCGACTATTTAGAAAATTTTTAATGTTCAGATAGTTTAACAGATCTAGTTATCAATCAACAGAAAAGTTTATATCATCTAATTTAACAAAATGGAGAGTAAGAAGGTGTTTTGATAACATAATTTTGCCTTGTATCGAAATGTAATCATTAAATTGAAATTCCATGAGATTAGTCGGTATGATTTTGATACGGAGGCAGACATTCTGAATCTAAGCAAACCATTCCTCATTCTAATGTGACATTAACATACTGGCTACCACTCTCCAAATAAATTAATAAAGAACAGCGTACGGTTGGTGCAAGAAGGCTGAAACATGACGGGATTAGAAGGGCAAAGTCAAAAGTCTCCGAAAGACTTGGACTTCGAAACAGTCCACGAACTAACTTGCTCAAGAAGGAATCACCCCAATGATTCATTGGTTTGGTAATTTGTGCCTCACAGCCGGGCTTCCATCAACGTGGAGATTTTTTGTTGTTGCAAGGAAGTGCTTTTGGGAAATTCAATTTTAGAAAAAGGTAAATTGAAAGATTGTTTTGTCAAAAAGTTGATGTACAGTATCGCACCGGGGAAAATTTAGATTTTTTGGTGAGAATCTCTTCGATTCATGCCCGCTTTTTCTATTTATCATTGTCCGTACAATTGAGCACATTAAATTTTTATTGATCCATTTTAGATAGAGCTATGATAGAATGTACTTCTGGGTCACTCATAAAGTTTGAATTTTATTTAACATGACAAAAATTAGATAACTAATGTCATGATAAGTATAATTTTAGGAATTTTGACAGAATTACTATTTGCTCTCGCCCCATCCGTCACCACCGCAGGCCCTCCCCTTCGTTCGTTAATTCACTAGCGAGTTAACGTCGATTCACTCGCCGGTGCACGGCCAGTACCGGCTCGATGAATAGAGAAAGGAAGAAAGAGAGAGCTGCAAGCAACACCAGAAGTGTCTCTTCAATTACGTGCAGGCAAAGACTCAAAGCGTGTCTCGTGCAGTGTGTCCCTGCGATCTGCGGGCAAGTCCGTGCAAATTTATGAAGACGCCTGTTGTCAGAAAACCTAATGGAAGACAATATATACGGAAAAAAAAAATACGAAACATTCACGAACTTTAATCCAACTTATAAGGTGACCCCTAGATTTTTAACTTATGTAATATATTTCACGAAGTTTATCATTAACGTGTAATATAATCGATAATATTTTAAATTATTTAATATAATTCATGATTTTTATATAATATATCATTATCGAATTTAAATTAATAAAAAATAACAATAATGAGTCACTAATTTAAATATTAAATCAATTGAAATTTTAGGTATCTCATTACAGGTTGCCCATCACCAAGCAGTTGTAGGAAAGTTTTGTAAGAAAGTGATCCGCAAGTCACGTGTTGTTCATGACATCAAAATTATTGGTGTCATATGTCCTTGTGCGTGCATTATTGTCCTTGTGTAAGGAGTGTCACTTATTGTCCTTGTGTGTCATAATTATGTTGTCCTTGTATTGGTGTCATAGTGCCAAAGTTATTGGTGATCTTAAGTGCTCCAATTATTAGTCCTCCCTCTTTGTATGCTTATAAAATGCAATGTAATGAAAAAGAAATGGGCAGGACAGGCTGCAGCGACTATCGTTGTCGACCAGTCCGAGCAAACTAGCCCACGACTCTCTGCATATCGAGCCAATCCCGTTTTCTCTGTTTAGTGAACCACGAGATTACCATTTGTAAAATTCTGGCTTCTAGAAGCGTTTTAGATTTCACAATGTGGTGTACTGATTTTGCTGCCATACTGTTCAATTTTTTCGTCGCTATTCTTGGTAGCTGCAGCTCATGTTGGTTGTTGTCGAGTCAGTGTTGTGAAACTTTAGTTGCAAAGTCACTATTCTTTATCATGAAACCTGGAATTAGTTATCAAGGAATTAATTTAGTAGCTTGAAACATTAATTGCTGACAAACACTATATATTCATAAAACACTTTGGTCTTTAGATAATTCAGCCTAACATGTCATCAATCAATAGAAAAGCTAATAACGGCTAATTTAACAATATGAAAGTATGAAAGTGTCTTATAAACATGGTTTTCCCTTGAGTCGTAAAACAATCATTAGATAAAAAATTATATGAGATTGGTCAATGTGATTTTGACATGGATGCCGATAATGTAAACCTGAGCAAACTACGCCTTGTCTCAGTGTAGTAAGTAATATTAGCAACCACTCTCCAAAAAATAAATAAATGAAAGAACATCGTATGGTTGGTGCAAGAACACTGAAACATCACGGGATTAGAAGGGCAATGTCAAAAGTCTACAAAGACTTGGACTACGAATAGTCCATGAACCAGCCTTGCTCGAGAACTGAAGGAATCACACGAATCATTCATTTGTTCATGAGAAACTGATGCAAATGCTATTTATATTTTGAGTGAATATGTAATATAATTTATAAATTTTTAACTTATTTAATATAATAGTTGAACTTTAACTCAATATAAAAGATCATTTATGACATTTTAAATTATATAATATATTCCATGAATTATGTACACATTCGATTTATAAAAAAATATAATATTATTCATGAACTTTCACTATAGAACATGTTAAAGTCGCATCATGTTCACATTAGCTTCATTTACCTACCGTTGTCCAAACAAGCCATTTCATTGGATTTTTAATGGCCATCTTTAGCGAAACTAATAGTTATACCGAAAGCACTCGATTGCTCCCATCTCTTCAGAGTTCCACTAATTCATTTACCCCGCAATTGTCCAGTTCTTTTCTCAGTTGCGTTACCTTGTTGGAGAGAAAAAGAGAGGTATTGTGTTGGGAAGGGCCACTTCGACCGACATACCATTAACTAACAAAAAAAAAAAAAAGCAGTAGCTTCCTGCCTTGAGGGCATTGGAGTAATTTGGCAGCAGCAAAATAGACATCCAATTGACGATCAACAGAATCCCAAAAATTGAAAAACGTCGAATAAAATCTTCGCAATCAGGGCACAAGAGCAACAACTCGTACGACCAGACGTGGTGGCTGTTTCCCCCAAAATAGCCCCGACTCGACACCCCAACCCCGAAAGTGACACTACAATTATGTACAAGCACACTAGTTTATTTGCCCCGCAATTGCATCTTTCTTTTTTCAGTTGCTTTACGACCGGTGGAGATAAAAGAGGAGAATTGAGTTGGGAGAGGCCACTTTTGGTGCTAAAGAAACCTGCCTTTGTTAACCTTGATAGGCTGTGATGAATCCTTCTCACTGACCAATTCTAGCAAGCCGGCCCTCGACTCTCCGCATTTTGAGCAATTCTAGCAAGCCGGCACTCGAAGGTGTTTTAGGGTTTGAAGAAGCGCCTCTACTTCTGCCTGGAGCGCCGAGGAGACATGGAGTGATTTCGCAAATTCGTCGCACAGAAGGCCCTTGCTGTCACGGACGACACACACCATCGCTCCTTCCCCTGTTTGCGGGTCGAAAGATCCGTCTATATTTGCTCTAAGTGCACCGAGAGGAGGAGGCGACCATTTCCAAGGTGACTCGTTCTGTTTCTTGCTACTGCGTGTCTCTCTTTTCGCCCACTTCTGATGATTTTCTATCTCTGCTTTTGCTAATAGTTACAACCTGTTGTGGATTCACTCGATGGCCCCGGAATATCACCTCGTTTCTTGATTTCCATATCCACCATAGAAGCATCATCAGCAACTCAAACGAAACTGAGGTATTTTGGACACTCATCAACCAATCATCTATTCGCCTCACTGTATATTCATTTATCACTATGTTAATGGATGATTCGTGCCATACCTGTTTAGTCCAAGGGCAGAGAAGTAGGAGATGTTCGATTGTTTCTGGGGCATTCTGACAGATTGGGCATGTATTATCTATTAATATTTTCCTGCGACATAGGTTGTCTTTTGTAGCCACCGCATTTTGACATGTTTGCCAGATGAAATGTTGAACCTTTGGGGGGGGGGGGAATTAGCATTCCATATTCTAAGCCATAGTTCTCTCGGCATCACACATGCGGTAGATGCTTGTGGGGGTAAGTTTCTCTCTTCCTGTGCTCTGAGTGCATTGTATGCACTTTTAACCGTATACTGACCATTTACTGTATGCTACCACTTCAACAAATCTTCTGAGTTTTGATGGCTTAATGGAATGGTCAGTATTTCTTGAGCTGTTACCTCGTCAAAATATTCTGATATTTTTTGCTCATCCCACATTGGTTCCTCTGTATTTATCAGCTCTGACACCCAAGTTGGGTCATTTATATTTGCAGGACTGCCAATCAAGCCTCTTTTTAACCACTTATCAATGCGGATATGGATATTCTGCCTATCTCCCACCATCCATCGGGTCAAATTGTGAATGACCTCTCGGCCTACAAGTAAGCTCTGCCAACCCCATGACTGATTTGAGCTTTTCCTTGCATGAAGTAGATCAGTGTTTGGGAAATATAATGCTTTGAACAATTTTCCCCATAAGGACAGAGGGTTCTGAACAAGTCTCCGAGCTTGTTTTCCTAACATCGCTTTATTAAATAAGATGAGATCCCTGAAACCCAAACCAACATTGTCTTTTCTCTGTTTAAACACATCCCATTTCCTCTAGTGAATTCCTCTGTAATTAACATTTGTTTTCCACCAAAAGTCTGCCACTTTTTTCTCAATTTCTCGGCAAATAGACAAAGGAATTTTAAAGATAGACATGGCATATTGAGGTAACGCTTGCACCACTGTCTTCAAAAGGATTTCCTTTCCTACTTTTGATAGCAGGTTTTCTTTCCACCCTTCTAATTTCTTGTTCACTCTTTCTAAAATCCAGGATGACATTTGCTTCTTTGAGGCGCCCCAATCAGATGGAATTCCTAGGTATTTACCCATTTTTTGCACTTCAAGAACTCTCAGTTCATATGACATGTTATGCCTCAAGTCTGCAGGGCAATTTTTGCTAAAGTATATCCCTGATTTATTCAGATTTATGGCTTGCCCTGATGCATAACAGTACTGATTCAGAACAGCAACTAGATTTTGACACTCTACCAACTTGCCTTCCATAAATAAAATGAGATCATCAGCGAATAACAGGTGAGATAGAGTAGGGCACCTGGAGTTAAGCTTTGTGCCTTTGATACTGCCATTTTCCACTTCCTTCTTTAATAACATTGATAGTATATTTGATAGGATTATAAACAAGTAAGGGGACAATGGATCGCCCTATCTGATGCCGCGTGTTGGTTGGAAGGTAGGCAATACATCCCCATTCATTTTCACACTATACGAAACAGAGGAAATACACTTCATGATCCACGCAATCCATCGATGATGAAACCCCATTTTTTCCATGCATGCTTCTAAAAAATCCCATTCCACCCGATCATACGCTTTTTTCATGTCCATTTTAAGTACTGCCTGGAACTTGCTTCTTCTTTTCCTAGTCCTTAGTTGATGTAAAACCTCCTGAACAATGAATATATTGTCCTGAATTTGTCTCCCACCAATAAAAGCGCTTTGCTCTTCATCAATAAGTTCTGGAAGCCACTGTTTAAGTCTATTTGCCAACACCTTTGATATTATTTTGTAGGTAAAATTGCACAGGCTGATGGGGCGGAACTGGTCTATCTTTTCTGGGTTCGGTACTTTGGGGACTAAGGTAATATGGGTATGGTTCAGCTTAGAATTGAGGTAGCCAGTTTGAAAGAAATTTTTTACTTCTGCAAACACATCTTGCTGTATTTCATTCCAATGAAACTGGAAAAATTTCCCATTTAGTCCGTCAAGTCCTGGGGCCTTCAAAGCTCCTAGTTGGAAAACAACGTGTTTAACTTCTTCCATTGTGACTTCATCAATTAAACTTATATTGGTCTCTTCTGTGACTGAGCAGGAAATTTGGTCAATCACTGGGGAGAAGTTCCTTGCTCCTACTGTGGTGTAAAGCCCCTCAAAGAAGTTCATAGTTATATGCTGTAAGTTATTTGCATCCTTGCACCATTCATCTCTGTCATTTTTCAGCATTAGGATTCGATTTCTTTGTCTTCTCTGTAGGGTAGTAGCATGAAATTTTTTTGTATTTTTATCCCCCCACTTAATCCATTGTATCCTGGATCGCATCCCCCAATACATTTCCTCCCTTCGCCAAATTTTTTCTACTTCTGCCTTCAGCTCTCCAATTTTGGCATGTTCATTAGTTACATTCTGCGAATTAGTGAGCTCTTGTATTTCCTTCTTCAGTATAGCAATTTGTCTTTCTCCATTTACAAACTTCCTGTTACTCCACCTTGATAGGCTTTCCACTACCTTTTTTAGTCTTGCAGAAAGGTTTATTTGCTGTGCCTGGGGGGAATTCCATGAGCTGGTAACTACTTGTGCATATTCATCATCCTCCAACCAATAAGCTTCAAACTTGAAAGTTTTTTTCTTCTTTTTGGTGGTTGGACAGAAATCAACCAGCAGTGGGCTGTGATTAGACCCAATAGCAAGTAGAGCAAACACCATTGCTTCAGGATAACAAACTCTCCACCGTAAGTTACACACCAATCTGTCCAGCCTTTCTTTAACTAGTTCAACCCCTGCACGATTGTTAGCCCATGTATAGGCACAACCTTTGCTTTCTACATCCATAAACTCACATGCATTTAGAAAGTCTTGGAAAGCCTTCATTCTATAGATCTCTTCCCCTTTTTTCCCGACCTTCTCCTAGTGATAAAGAACTTCATTAAAATCAACAAGGCAGATCCAAGGATATTGGTTTGACCAATATGTTTAATCATCTCCCATAGCCTTAATCTGTCTTGGAAAGCATTTGGAGCATGAACAAAGGTTATCCGAAGCTTCTGCATACTTTCCACCATCTCACAGATTATATCAACAGCATTCATAGAGCTATATTCAACTGTAAGTTTCACCATTTCAGTCCATAGTATTGCAATGCCACCTGCAATTCCTTCCGGGTTCACTATATAACATTCTGGAAATTTCAGTTTTTTTTTCATTTTCCTCACAACATCTTCTTTATTCTTTGTTTCTAGCAGACACAGAATGCTAGGCTTTTCACGAGCAACTAGTGCTCTAAGAGCCTGAATTGTCAAGGGTGAGCCTAAACCTTGACAATTCCAGCATATAATTTTCATTTATGACCCCATGGCTTATTTGGGCAAGCCACTAAAGCCCTTTCAGTGATCTCCTCTTCTGTATGTATGTGCGTATCAAGTAACTGTGTCTCATCCAGCACTCCTTTGTGTAGTAGCTGCATTACATACGGTGTGTATCTCTTTTTCCTCTTTTTTGCCATTGGTATAATGCTCTTGCCCTTTAATGCTTTCTCTACTATTGGCATGCTAGAGGACTCTTCTCTCCTATCTTTTTCTGCTTTACTACTTCCTCCTGATGAAGAGTCCAGCACCATACTTTCAGGTTGTTCAGCTCGTATTTCCTGTGCAGTGATTTCTTTGTCTTTCTTTGCAGCCTTTTTCGTTTCTTGATTTTCGTAGACAACCAACTGCCCCAATTCCTCAGGTGTTTCAGGTATTTCCTCTTCTTCAAAAAGTTCATCTACTTTCTCTTCATAGAACAGGTTCCAATATGGACTGTTTTCATTTGCTTCCACCTTCAACCATGATCCATAGGCTAGATTTCCCATGTTTTCAAAAGTATCATCATTACTTGGCTTCTCTTTACAGTACTGAGCATGGTGCCCAATTCTCCCACACGCATAGCAGTAATGAAGTAGTCGTTCATACCTAAAATCCAGCCACAAGTTCTTCTTGTTGTTGCTAAATATGGATCCTTGCATAAGAGGGTTTGAAATTTTAATCTCCACCTTTGCCTTTGCAACTTTATAGGCTGTAAATCATCTAGATTCAATTCTAACTTTTGAAACCTTGCCAATCTCACTTGCTACTTTTGAAATGACATTCTCCGTTGTCCATTCCGTGGGTAGACCACAAATTTGGACCCAGAAATCACATACATCAAAGTTATAGCACGCCGGGGGCGTATTTGGCTCCCATTCTTTCAATAATAGCAAGTGGTTTGAAAAGGACCATGGTCCCTGATCTATAACCTTCCTCTTATCTACTTCATTCCAGAATTTGAATTCAAAAACACCAGGGGCAATTACTCAGATATCAACATTCTCTATTTTCCAAGCTTTCTGCATTGTTGATTGAAAAGCCTGAAAGTTTACCTTTGGGTTTTGATAGAGTTGTCCAATCAGAGATAGCTGACACTCTTTTATTTTTTCCACAAAGATTTCCTCATCCAGGGCCACAATCTGCCTTTGGTTCCATAATCCCCCCAACTTCCTACAGAGAGCTGCCAGCCGCACCGTTGCTTCTTCTGATTCCTCCATTTGATGCTTTATGTTCTGTATATTTGTATTTGGTGGGATGAAAGTAGGTGTGAGTGAGGTGGGATGGCTCGTGTTTGTAGGGTGGTTTACATATTGGATGGATAAGATATGGTATATGGAATTATGGTTTTCGATGATGGGTTTCCAGTGCGATTTAGGGTTTTTTGTTTGGGGGAAATGGTATCATGGAGATGGTATCGTGGAGGTGTATTGTATAGATCTATAGGATAAGCAGAGAAACACTTTGATGGTGAGGGGAATGCTAAGGTTCTGGAAGGATGACCAACAAATTGGTAGGGCTAGGGTTAGGGTTTGGATGTTTGGGATCTGCCATACTAGTAGAGAGAAACTCTCTTACGAGAGAGACGATGGTATCAACGTTCTCCTAATAAAATTGTAAATTTACTAAACAAATTACCACCATTTTTAAGAATGAAAGTCATTATTATTGGATGATCATGGTGCTTGCCAAAAATAGGAAAGATTGATAGGCAAAGGTGCAATATCACCGTTTTTGTTCAATATTTAGCAACATTCCAATGAAATAGTAAAATGGCAACTCCTCTCGAATTTTACCAATGTAGAAAGTACTTTCATATCACTATCAATAATTTTCCAACCTTCTAAAAATAGTAAACTGCCAACTCTTATGAGATTTTGCTTGTGTGATAAAGTAGATTACCGATGCTATGAAGATTTTACGCACATCCCAATGAATTAAAGAAGAAATAAATGAAGCAATGAAGTGCCAATTCCTCTTAAATGTTTTCTAGTGTCCTAAGTAAAGTACCATCACGGAACCACCAGCAAGGGTTGCGGCCTATCCTTCTAGGAAATACCTGATGATATTTTATAGGTTAAAAGGAGTTCTCGAAAAAGGTGAAGGAAGCGTTAAGGAAATAGCTGAAAACTTAATTTATACAATAAAATAATATTTATATCTCGTGTCATCAATAAAATTTCATGCCATAAGTTACATGCTGGACCGACTTATTAATAATAAAAAGAAGAAGAAATTAGCTTCCTGCCATGCGGAGATTGGAGTAATTTGACAGCGGCAAAATAGACATTCGATTGATGAACAACAATTTGTATGATCAGATAGGGGGCTATTTTCCCTAAACTAGCCCCGACTCGACACCCCAACCCCGAAAGTGACGCTACAATTATGTAAAAAGCAAAGACGCGCCATTAGAATTCCGTTAGTTTATTACCCCGCGATTGTCTATTCCTTTTTTTAATGGCGTTATGACTGTGGAGATAAAGGAGGAGAATCGAGTTAGGAAGGACCACTTTGGTGTTAAAAAAGACCGGCATATTTCGACCTTGACAGGGTATAACGACTCGTTCTTCTTCACCAATTCTAGCAAACTAGCCCTGCACTCTCTGCATAGCTACGCTATCCTCCCTCCTAAGTTTAATGACCTACAGAGATCTGCATTGGTAGTTCTGACTTCCAAGTTGTTTCCATCACTTGCTGCCACTGCTTTTGCTGCTGTACTTTCCAATCTTTCCTTAAAGAGAAGACCGAGTGGGATCGATGGAGGGGAGTGCCGAAAAAAGACGCATCTACAGAAACGAGGGAATAGCAGGAGGCCTTTCTTGTACTCCGGCCTCAACAGATGGTCACGGAATGGTTACTCCATCGGGATATGACTATGAAGTATTTTTGAGTTTTAGAGGACCAGATACTCGATCTGGTTTTACTGACTTCCTTTATACTAGTCTTGATGATGCGGGAATCCGCACATTCAAGGACGACGAAGAGCTTCGTGTTGGGGAAGAGTTTGCCCCTAAACTTCTCCAAGCAATTAAACAGTCAAAGATCTCGATACCTATTTTTTCGAAAGGTTATGCCTCTAACATATGGTGTCTTAAGGAGTTAGTCCGGATCGTCAAGTGCCAAAAAACTAGAAGACAAAAAAATCATGCCAATTTTTTATGATGTGGCACCTTCAGAGGTTCGATACCAAGTTGGAGGTTATGGAGATGCCCTTCTTGAACATGAAAACAAGAAGCGATACGGCGAAGACATTATAAACAAGCGGAGGGCTACACTCAGTGCAGTCGGGGAGATAAGCGGATGGGACCTGCATAGCAAACGCCCCAGGTGAGCGCTTTCAGCATTCCAATCTCCTGTACCCTGTACCATAAAAACTTGATGTGTTCCAACTGGTTTCTTTTCTTGATAAGTGTTAGTCTTGTTTGAAATTGAATTTTGTGCTACTGAAGTCGCCATTAGGATTCACTGCTAAATAATGGCACAATCACAAATTTGTCTCTTTTCATTTCAAACGACATATTTTTTTTTTTTTCTGTTTAGGTCATTTATTAACTTTAGTACCAACGCCAACTCTTTTACAATAAAATGAATCCTCAAAGAACACATGTTAGATAGGTCTGTGGTTTTCAATTCAGTCTTGTCAGAGCATTCTATGTTTCAACATAATTTTTCAACTCGTTGCCGACCTCCACCAAACACGAGGCGAAAAGGCGAGTTTGCAAAAAATATCACCGGGGAGGTCTTCAGAGAACTAAAAAAGGCTTATTTGGCAATATTGGATTGCTTGGTCAATGTCGACAAACATGTGGATGTGATCATGGAAAAGATAGGTGCTCATACAAGTGAAACTCAGATTTTAGGAATCCATGGGATGGGTGGCATCGGAAAGATGACCATTGCCAAAATAATATACAATAAGCTTTCACCCGACTTTGAGAATTGTTGCTTCCTTCGTGATATTCTAGAAACATCAAAAGGTGATGGCATTCAATGCTTACAAAATCAACTCATTTCTAGCATCCTCAAAACAGAACGCATGGATATAAAAGACATTGATGAAGGAACTCAAATAATCAAAGGCAGGTTGTCTAATACAAGAGTCCTTCTTCTCGATGATGTGGAAGAAGAGAACCACATTGATGCGCTTGTAAATAAGCGCAATTGGTTAGGCAATGGAAGCAAAGTTATTATTACTACAAGAAACAAAGATATTCTTGACATTCTCGAAGTGGACAACACTTATGAGCTTAGCGTCATGGATCCCAATCAATCTCTTCAACTTTTCAATAGACATGCCTTTAGACGAGCTGATTCACCTTTAGATGAGTATATTGACCAATCCAAGAGGGCGATGGGCATTGCTAGAGGTCTTCCGCTCGCTCTTGAGGTCATTGGTTCACTTTTATGCCACACAAAAAAGGAAATGTGGGATGTCAGATTGAAGAAACTAGAAAATGTTCCTCATGATGAAGTTTTGAATAAGCTAAAAATAAGCTTTGATGCATTAGATTTTCGGCAAAAACATATATTCCTCGATATAACGTGTCTTTTCATTGGATAACGTGTCTTTTCATTGGACATAACAAAGAAATTCTGGTTTATTTCTTGCATGAATATGATTTTTTTCTGGAAGAAGCCTTGATAGTTTTGAAGACTATGTCTTTGATAAAAATTAATGAGGATAATACAGTGTGGATGCATGACCAACTTAGAGATCTTGGAAGAGAAATAGTTCGTCAAAGTAGTGACATGAAAATAGAGAAGCAAAGCAGGGTGTGAGATCCTAAGGTGGGATTGGATTTGCTAAGGAGACGGAAGGTAAAGTCTCTCTAGCTATAAATTCCTAGTATTTATGGATTTTTTTTCCAAAATAGCCTATCACTTTTTGTGTTGTCTAGCAACATCACAACTTCCTCAACCTATACTTTTGCTCTTTTAAGATTATGGGAATAATGGTACTTAACTCAATCACTTAATATAGCAAACTTGAATAAATGTGTTTCCCTTTGACTTATCTGTTTCATGTTTTTCCTTTGGGCAAGGGAAAAAAGAAGTTGAAGCTCTTCGTCTTAAGCTAGACGATCAACAAGAGATTTGTTTTACCTATGAGGACTTTGAGGACCTATTAGACCTAAGGTTCCTTGAAGTGATTGGTTTGAAGAAAATTTTTCTTGTAAAAGACAAAGATAGTTGGGACGAATCGACATTAGATATTCTGGTAACTGATGAGAATTCAAATCTCCTTCCACACTTAGGATGGCTTTCATGGCTTTGTATTCCCTCAATATTTAACATTACAAATCTTCTTTGGCATGAACCGTCATCATATATTCTTGCAACTGATGAGAATTCAGATCTGAACATTACAAATCTTCTTTGGCATGAATCGGCATTAGATATTCTTGCAATTGATGAGAATTTAGATATTCTTCCACACTTATGATGGCTTTCATGGTATCATATTAACCCACATTTAACATTACAAATTTCTCCATGGAGAATTTGGTTATCCTTAATCTATCTAAGAGTGAAATTATGGATGATTGGAAGGGGTGGAGCCATATGAAGGTACGTTATGTGCTAGACAACACTTATTAATCCGTCTTATTAGATTCGAAAGTAATCTTTGCATGATTTTTTTTCTTTCATAGGCGATGAAGAATTTGAAAGTTCTGGATTTGTCTGAATGTAGGCATCTTCAAAGGCTGCCAAACGAGCTGGGACGAGATCTTGCAAGCCTTGAATGCCTATATCTAAGAGGGTGCTAATTATTGGAGATGCTTTTGAATACAATCGGGAATTTAGAATCGTTGATTAAGTTGGATATATCCTGTTAAATTATGTCTCGAGTTTAAATTAGGAATGTTGTACAAAAGAGGAAACAAAATTAAAGGAAGTTTCCTTGGTGTTATATATTCTATATAATATAGGTGCATCGAAATCCTTTATTTGGCCGAAACACAGTAGCCAACGTAGAGAGAAAAAAAAACAAGGAAAGCCAACAAGTCAAAGAAGCTGCATATATCTTTTCTCTAAAAGATATGTGGGGCCCATGCATGAAGAAAGCAACAAAAAAAGTGTCCTACTTCTACACTTCTTTGCGTGGTCTTATATTGTATGTGGGGCCCAACAGTATAAATACAAAAGAAAGGATTCTGACCTATTTGCTTGAGAGGAAGCCGCACACGCACATAAGCGAAAAAGGGGCATCTTTTCTCCGAGACGAAAAGCCGCTCGAAGGAGAGGAGGAGCTTCAAGAGATTTGTACTTCATGAGTTTTATGTGTTTATCCGATTGAATTGTTTATTGTAAACACTTGGGATTGGGTATAATCTAGGTGTGGAAAACACAAGCATATTGAGCGATTGTAAATCCGATTCCCCGATTATAGTGGATTTTGTTGCTGGCTCTCCCCATGGATGTAGGTACCGATACTCGGACCGAACCACGTAAATTTTTGGTGTCTTTATTATTTCTCATTTGCTTCTCTGGCGATTTCGCGTTGACGTAAATTGTAAGATCCTGGTTAGTTTTCCGCATTAATTTACAACAATTGGTATCAGAACTTGGATTAGATATTTTGGATTGTGATTTGGAACTTTTGCTTGTCTGATTATTATCTGGATATCTTGTGATTGCAATTATGTCTGGAGTAAAAGCTAAAATTGAGAGGTTTAATGGGAGGAACAACTTTGGGTTGTGGAGCCTTAAGATGGAGGCATTATTGACAACTCTGGGTTTGACTGAAGCTTTGGAGGGCAAAGATGAATTGCTCGATACAATGAAAGATTCTGATAATGATGTGTTGATGAGGAAAGCTAAGAGTCAAATCCTGTTGAATTTATCGTATGAAGTGTTAATAGAGGTAGGCCAGGAGAAGGATGCCGCAGCGTTATGGGCAAAGTTTCAGGCGCTCTATATAACGAAGGGTTTGAACAATCGCTTATACATACTAAAGAGGATGTTCCAGTTTAGATATACTGAAGGTACGTCTATGAGAACACACTTAGATAAATTTAATAAACTCATGATGGACTTGAAGAACGTCGATAAGACACTTGATGATGAAGAGCAGGGCATGATGTTGCTAGCTTCTTTACTAGAGTCATGGGAGCACTTTACTGATTCACTATTGCAGGGGCGTACTAAGATTACCTTAGAAGAGGTAAAGTCCGCCTTGTTTTCTAAAGAGTGGTAGAGAAAGTTGCGAGATGATAGTCTAGCGCAAGATGTAGCGCGAGAACTAGTGATTCGGGGTAAAGAGCAATATCGGGGGTCCAATAGCAGTATAAGTAAAAGCAAATCAAAATCACGCCATAAAAAGTCCAAGGGATGCGTGAAGTGCTTTGAATGTCACGAAGAAGGGCACATCAGGAGAGACTGTCCAAAGCGGAGGAATAAAGTTGATAGACAGAATGCCACAAGCAGTGTGGCAAACGTTGTCGATGGGATCAATAGTGATGCAGAAGCTATTTTATGTGTGACTGCTACTTCGTCAGGAGATGAATGGGTGCTAGATTTGGGGTGTTCTTATCATATGACGCATCATAAGAACTGGTTTACTACTTACAAGACTGTAGATGGTGGTAGAGTTCTTTTGGGGAATAACACAGCCTGTAAGGTTGTGGGGATAAAGACAGTTCGTATTCAGATGCATGGTAAGGTAGTTCGTACATTGACAGATGTCAGGCATGTACCGGAGCTCAAGAAGAACCTTATTTCTCTGGGGACACTCTTGATATCGGGTGTAAATACACTGTTGAAGGTGGAGTGCTGAAGATCTCTCGAGGTGCCATGATAGTGATAAAAGGAAAGAAGGAGAATTCTCTTTATCATCTACTGGGAAAGACCATGACAGGAGCTGCTGCAATTTCATCATGTTAGTCAGATTCTAACTTGACTCAATTATGGCATATGGGTTTGGGGCACATGAGTGAGACATGTATGACGATGCTGAGTGATAGAGGTTTGCTAAAGGGTCAGAAGACAAGTAAGTTAGACTTATGTGAGCACTGTATCTTTGGGAAACAACACAGGATTAAGTTTACTACATGTATTCATTCGACAAAACAGCTGGTGGAATATATTCATTCCTCGTCTCCGATTTCTTCGAAAGGAGGTGCCCGTTATATGCTGACTTTTATTGACAACTATTCCAGGAATGTATGGGTTTACTTTCTAAAGCACAAATCTGATGTGTTTGATCGATTTAAGAAATTTAAGGCATTGATTGAGAAGCAGTCAGATAAACAGATCAAGTGCCTAAGAACCGATAATGGCATAGAGTTCTGTGGTAAATATTTTACCGAGTTCTGCGAGAGAGAAGGTATTGTAAGACACTGCACAGTACCTGGGACACCACAGCAGAATGGCGTGGCAGAACGGAAGAACAAAACTTTACTTGAGTGAGCTCGAAGCATGCTTTCGCATGCTCAAATTGGCAAGGAATTTTGGGCCAAAGTAGTGAACTTGGCTTGTTACCTGATAAATAGATCTCCATCATCTGCTATAGAATGGAAGACTCCAGAGGAAGTATGGTCAGGGAAACCTATTGATTATTCCGAATTACGTATATTCGGATGTCCTACGTATGCTCATGTGAGTGATGGTAAGCTTGAGCTGAGGTCAAAGAATGCATATTTATGGGTTATGCACTAGGGGTGAAAGGCTATCGGCTATTGTGCATTGATCCCAGATCACCTGGGTTTATAATCAGTAGAGATATGATCTTCGATGAGACTACAATGCTTTGAATGGGGAGTCTTGAGACACAACCACCAGAGCCGACGGATCATGGTGTTAGTAGTGAGGTAGAGTTTTAGGTGGAGATTCTAGAGACCTTAGAGGTGATAGAAGTTGAGACTGTAGATGAGGACGTAGTTCCTAAAGTCGGTGATATTGAACAACCAGCAGAGGAGCAGTATAGTATAGTCGAGAGAAGATAACGAATGCAAATTAAACCATTGGTACGTTATGGATATGCAAATATTGCTTATGCTTTGATTGTAGGTGACGAGGTGGAGACAGATGAACCTTCGTCTTACTCTGAGGCGATGGCTAGTTCTAAGTCATCGTAATGGCTAGGAGCTATGAGTGAAGAGATGGAATCACTCCATCGGAATCAGACATGGGAACTAGTTAAAGTACCCAAGAGCCAGAAGATTGTTGGAAGTAAATGGGTCTACAAACGGAAAAAAGGCATTCCCGGAGTCGAGGCAGCGAGGTATAAGGCGAGACTTGTGGCGAAAGGATATACACAACGTGAGGGCATTGACTATAATGAGGTGTTCTATCCTGTGGTAAGACACACTTCTATTTGTGTTTTGCTTGCTTTAGTTGCTACACAAGATCTCAAGCTAGAACAGCTTGATGTGAAAACGACATTTCTTCACGGTGAGTTGGATGAGCGGATTTACATGAGGCAGCCAGAGGGATTTGCTATTCTGGGTAAGGAAGATCATGTTTGCTTGTTAAAGAAATCTTTGTATGGTTTGAAATAGTATCTTAGACAGTGGTATAAGTGTTTTGATGCTTTCATGGCTAGTCAAGATTATTCAAAAAGTCATATGGATAGTTGTGTTTATTTTAGGAAATTGGATGACGGGTATTTGATATATCTGTTGTTATATGTGGATGACATGTTGATAGCAGCTAGGAGTATATCTAATATTGATGTGCTGAAAAGGCAATTGAGTGCTGAATTTGAGATGAAAGATTTAGGTGCTGCAAAGAAAATATTGGGTATGGAGATTTTGAGTGACATGAATGCAGGATTACTATGCCTATTTCATAAGAAATATATTTAGAAGATCGTGGCGCGTTTTAATATGTAGTCAGCAAAATCTATAAGTACGCCTTTAGCGAAGCACTTTAAACTTTCAAATAAATTATCACCGCAGACTGAGGAGGTGGAGGAGCATATGTCTCGTGTTCCTTATTCTAATGCCGTTGGTAGTATTATGTATGTTATGGTATGCACTAGGCCTGATATTTCATAAACTATGAGCATGGTTAGTCGCTACATGAAGCGTCTTGGTAAAGCTCATTGGGAAGCTGTGAAATGGATCCTCGGATACTTGAAGGGGACGTCAGACGTTGGTATTGTATACCGGAGGAATAGTAATGGCAGTAATATCACATGTTATGTGGATTCTGATCATGCAAGTGACTTGGATGAGTACAGGTCTTTAGCAGGGTATTTGTTTACACTTGCAGGTGGTGCAGTTAGTTGGAAGGCGTTTCTATAGGACGACGTTGCTTTGTCGTCAACTGAGGCGGAGTACATGGCACTAACATTTGTAGTAAAAGAGGCGACATGGTTACGGAGTTTGCTTTTGAACTTTGGGTTAGATGACAAAAGTGTTGATATACATTGTGATAACCAAAGTGCGATATTTTTGGCGAATAATCCGGTTTATCATGAGCGAACGAAGCATATCGGTATCAGGTACCACTTCATCCGAGATGTCTTAGAAAAGGGTAAGGTTGTTATGAAAAGATTTCTACAGCAGAGAACCCGGCGAACATGATGACTAAGCCTGTTCCTTTGGCGAAGCTCAAGTTATGCTTGAGCACTATTGGTGTCTGTGGAGAGTGATCGTCCTTCGGGGCATTGGGAGAGCAGCATGGATAATGAGCACTATAATTTGGCTTCAAACATCGAGCCAAGGTGGAGAATTGTTAAATTATGTCTCAAGTTTAAATTAGGAATGTTGCACAAAAGAGGAAACAAAATTAAAGGAAGTTTCCCTGTCCACAATTTCCTTGGTGTTATATATTCTACAGAATATAGGTGCATCGGAATCCTTTAATTGGTCGAAACACAATAGCCAATGTAGAGAGAAAAAAAAAACAAGGAAAGTCAACAAGTCAAAGAAGCTGCAAATATATTTTCTCTAAAAGATATGTGGGGCCTATGCATGAAGAAAGCAAGAAAAGAAGTGTCCTGCTTCTACACTTCTTTGCATGGTCTTATATTGTATGTGGGGCCCAGGAGTATAACTATAAAAGAAAGGATTCTGACCTATTTGCTTGAGAGGAAGCCGCACACGCACATAAGCGAAAAAGGGGCAACTTTTCTCTGAGACGAAAAGCCGCTCGAAGGAGAAGAGGAGCTTCAAGAGATTTGTGCTTCATGAGTTTTATGTGTTTATCCAATTGAGTTGTTTATTGTAAACACTTGGGATTGGGTATAATCTAGGTGTGGAAAACACGAGTGTATTGAGCGATTATAAATCTGATTCCCTGATTATAGTGGATTTTGTTGCTGGCTTTCCCCGTGGATGTAGGTACCGATACTCGGACCGAACCACGTAAATTTTTGGTGTCCTTATTATTTCTCGTTTGCTTCTCTGGCGATTTCACGTTGACGTAAATTGTAAGATCCTGGTTAGTTTTCCGCATTAATTTACAACATATCCAAATCGAAGAGGATCAAAGAATTGCCTAGTTCCATTGGAAAGTTGAAGAATTTGAAAGTAGTGAATATGAAGGATGGTGGCATAAGCAAAATACATGATGCCTTTTGGACGATGGAGAAGTTCGAACAAATAGAAGTTCGCACCTGGGATTTGTAAGTGGGATTTGCAAGTGGAAATTGGCAATTGCATCTACGCTAACAAATCCCTGAGGATCTTGAGATTGGTAGGGGGAAATATACGCACCACCAATGCTTCCTGAAAGTCTTACCGTTCTTCATTTGAGGACTCTATACACGGACAAATTTTCGTGTCTCTCGAACCTCACTAATTTAAAGGATTTGGAACTGTTCTTCGACCCACCACATGATGATGATGATGATGGGACATGTAATGGGCTTGTGGGAGTTCCATTACCACCAACGTGGATCGGCAACTTACCAAACTAGAGCGTCTGTTCCTCAGCTCTATTTTTGGGAACACCCCACAGACACCGACAGACACTAACCTCCATTCTCCACTCGAGCCACTTTGCCTCCCAAGGCTTCCCTCAAGTTTGTCTTTCTTGCAATTGGCCCATTGTAACTCAATTTGCTCGATGGGGGACCTATCGAATTTGAAGAATCTATCATATCTCTACATTTCGGATGCTGCGATCACAGAGATTAAAGGCCTTACTTGTCTGGAGAACCTACGAGAGTTGTACCTTCGGTGCCTTCCACAATTGGAGATACTACCTGATCTAAGCAATTTAGACAAATTAAGCAGTCTTCAGGTAGAATGTTGTGATAAACTGGTTGAGTTTCGAGGCGAACCACCACAATCTATGAAGTCTCCAAGCCTCCCCCTTGTTTACGGGATGACCTCACCACTAGACCTTAGCCAGTCACTTCGCCTCCCGAGGCTTCCCTCAAGTTTATCCTCCTTACACTAGAGCGGTTGCAAGTCACTCTGCTCGGTTGGGGATCTATCAAATTTGAAGAATCTATCATCTCTCTCCATATCGGGAGCTACAGTTACAGAGATTCAAGGCCTTGGTTGTTTGGAGAACCTACTAGCTTTGCACCTCTAGAACCTTCCACGAGTGGAGATACTACCTGATCTAAGTAATTTAAACAAATTATGGGATCTCCTAGTAAGTGATTACGGTAATCTGGTTGAGATTCAAGGCAAATTACCACAATATTTGCAAGGTTTGTCAATTACACAATGTTGTTCTTTGCGGAAGTCGCCTGATCTGTGTTGGAAATAATAATCACAGCATACAAAGGAGACAAAACAGAGGAGAAACATATGCTTTATTGATTGTTCTCGTACACTAAACTTCATCTGATACATCCTCTTTTATAAGTAAAAACATCAATGGAAATAGCTAAAACAATGCCAAGAAAATAGCAGCACAAAAGACCCACTAAAGTAGTGCAGCAACGTGCTGCAACAAACTCCTGAAAAATAGCAACATAACCACTTTCCAGCTTATTTACTTGATGAAGACTCAAACATTGACTCATTCAACACCCTCCCTTCAACTGATGTTGTAGACAAATCAGTTTAAAGAGAAGGAATTAACCCTCCCTTAATATGGAGCATCCAATGAACAAACACCAAGAAGATCCCATAACTTTAGAAATGTGGCAATTTTGAGGGGTTTTGTGAACAAATCAGCAACTTGATCTTCGCTTCTGCAGAAAATAATATCAATCACACCATCTTTTGTAAGATCTCTCAAAAAATGGTACTTCACATTTATGTGCTTGCTTCTCCCATATAGGACTGGATTCTTTGACAATTTAATGGTTGAACTATTGTCACAAAAAATTGTTGTTGCTTCGTGCTGTTCGAATTGAAGTTATCCAAGAATACTCCTTAACCAAATAGCTTGACAAGCACTTGATGTGGTAGCCACATATTCGGCTTCAGTTGTTGATAGATTAACAATTGGCTGCTTCTTTGAAGACCATGAGACAGCCCCTGAACCAAACATAAACACATAGCCAGAAGTGTTCTTTCGATCATCCATATCTCCAGCAAAATCATTATCACTAAAGCCAAACAAATTTGATTTTTCTCCTTTTTTGTAAAACAGCCCAAGAGATGCGGTCCCTTTCAAATAGCATAAAATACGCTTAGCAGCCTGAAGGTGTTTCTCAGTGGGACTCTCCATATATCTACTAATGAGACTAACACCATACATGATGTCTAGTCTTGTTGCTGTTAAGTACATGAGGCTTCCCACAATTTGCTTGTACATGGTGCTGTTCACTTTCCTTCCATTGAGATCTTTGGTGAGCTTTAATCCAACCTCTGTTGGCGTGACAACTGAATTGCAATCCTTCATTTGAAACTTCTTCAAAATCTCATGCACATATTTCTTTTGGCAAACAAAGGTACCAGTAGTAGATTGATTAACTTCAATGCCTAAGAAATAGTGCATTAACCCAAGGTTCATCATTTCAAATTCATGCATCATGGATTGCTTAAATGTCTCCATCATGGCACCATCATTTCTTGTGTAAATGAGATCATCTACATACAAGCACACGAAAAATAGCTTTCCACCATGCCCAACTTTAATAAATAAAGTATGTTCATAAGGACACTTGGTAAACCCTTCCTTCAGAAAATAAGCTTCAATCCTACTGTACCAAGCTCGAGGAGCTTGCTTTAATCCATATAAAGCCTTCTTTAATTTGTATACTTTATCCTCACAGTCAGGCTTCACATAACCAGGAGGTTGGTCAATAAATACCTGTTCTTGGAGATCGCCATATAAAAAGGTAGACTTCACATCTAACTGATGGATAGGCCAAGATTTTTGAGCTGCTAATGCAATCAACAACCGAATTGTGTCAAGTCTTGCAACTAGTGCGAACACTTCTTTGTAGTCCACTCCATATTCTTGCTTGTAACCTCTTGCCACCAAATGTGCCTTATATTTGTCAATGCCACCATCCTTGTTCAGCTTTGTCTTGTAGATCCACTTGACACTAATAGTGTTGTGGCCTTTGGGAAGATCAGATAATTCCCAAGTGTTGTTTTTTACAATTGCTTCAATTTCAACATTCATTGCATCTCTCCACTTTTGATGTTTTACTGCTTCATCAAAAGTAGTTGGATCACTATCTGCAAACAAAGCAAAATGAGTTAATGGGTCCTCACTTTGATCAACTCTGAACTCTCATAATCTCTCATCCATGCTGGCCTTTGTCGGTGACGTAGGGGGCGTTCACCATGTGTTGTAGCAACTTCAAAATTGGGCTGTTGCTCCTCCTCTTGAATAGGGTCAGAAGCTGAGGCTGAATTGTGTTGTTGGTCTTCCTCGCCAATGTCTTCAAAATCAGCTACAATTGGTGTAGCACCTATAGCTTGATCATTCTAAGACCAAAAACTTTCTTCATCAAACAGTACATCACGGCTTATTATAATCTTCTTGGTCACAGGATCATAGAGTTTGTAAGCATTTGTTTGATCACTTACACCAAGAAAGACACATCTTACCCCTTTATCATCAAGTTTTTTCCTCTGATCTGGAACGTGGGCATAAGCAATGCACCCCAAATTTTTGAAATAATCATTCGTTGGCCTTTGTCCACTCCAAGCCTCCTCATGAGTCATATTCATAACAGTAAGTGTGGGGCTTCTGTTAAGAGATGAACACTCCAATTTACTGCCTCTGGCCAGATATCCTTTGGAATTCCACTTCTTCGCAGCAGACTTCGAACCATGTTGAGGATGGTTCGATTCTTCCGCTCACATACACCATTTTGTTGTGGTGTAGAAGCTGCAGCAAGTTGCCTACGAATTCCATAATTCTTACAAAAACTATCAAACTCAAGAGACATGTATTCCCCTCCACGATCACTACGAAGAACTTTGATTTGATTGCCACTTTCCTTTTCAACAACATTTTTGAAATTGTTGAATGCTTCAAAAGTTTCAGATTTTTCTTGCAAGAAATATACCTACACCTTTCGACTGAAATCATCAATGAATGTGATCATATATCGTTTACCTCCATTAGAAACTGGTGTGATTGGGCCGCAAAGATCATAATGGACCAGCTTAAGTTGCTTCTTAGCCCTCCACGCCTTGCCTTGTGGAAACTGAGCTCGATGTTGTTTGCTAACAACACGGTCTTCACATATTCCTAATGGGATTGTGATTAGAGGAAGTCCCTCCACCATTTGCTTTTGGTGTAATGTTCGCAAGCCACCAAAATTAAGATGCCCATATCTAAATTGCCAAATCCATGCTTCCTCCTTTAATTTTGCCGTATAGTAAGCATGAACAGAATCATGAAGATGAAGTGGAAACATTATGTTTGGTGTCATATGAACATGAACAAGCAAGTTCTTTTGATGATCATAAATATTGCAAACTCCACCTTTAAAGACAATTTCATACCCTTTCTCAAGTAATTGGCCAACACTCATGAGGTTTGTTTTCAATGTAGGAACATAGAAAACATCATTAATAGTCTGCATTTTCCCTTTTGAAGAGATTTGGACGATACCTTTTCCCATGACTGAAATGGTAGAATCATCTCCAAGCTTTACTTTAGAGCGATGGGCATCATTGATTGAAGAAAAGGCCTCCTTGTTGCCACACATATGATTGCTACAACTAGTGTCAAGGTACCACAGATTTGATGAAGACATCTCTTTCTCTTGACATGCCATTAGGAGTGTCTCTCCTTCTTCTTCACCTATTGTAGCAAAATTTATTTTTTCCACATGTCGGCTGAAATTGGTTCTACATTTAGACTTGTAGTGACCATATCTGTGGCATCTAAAGCATTCAACTTTAGATTGGTCTATTGGTTTTGGCTTGAAACCTGTTGAATACCATCTTCGACCTCTACTTCTTACATCATCAGAGGAAGAACCTTTGATTCTTGGATTGATGGTTCTACTATGTTGTTGAAATCCTCTTCCTCTCCCTCTACCATTATTCATTCTTATTGCTGAAGAATGATCAAAATTAGTAGAGGTCTTCAAGGCTTGTTCTTCGGTATTTTGATGTTGGAGTTTCTGCTCATGAACCAATAACGAACCTTGCAATTCATCAATTGAAAGTTCTTCAATATCCTTGTCTTCTTCTATGGCACAGACAACAAAATTGAATTTTGGTGTCAAGGATCGAAGAATCTTTTCAATGATGGTGACGTCCTCAGTCTTGTCACCATGGATTCGCATCTTATTGACAATCGCCAGTGTTCTTGAAAAATAATATGCAACTGACTCTCGGACTTCATTCGTAGTGTTTTGAAGTCTGCACGAAAAGCTTGTAGTTGTTGCCTTTTTGCTCTTGTAGAGCCTTGATACTTCTTCTTCATGAAATCCCATATTTGCTGGGAAGTATCCTTGCAAAGGATGGTCTCCATGATGGACCTATCTATTGCTTGAAACAAGTAGTTCTTTGCTTTGAGGCCCTTCAACTTTGCAGCTTCATGAGCCGTTCGTTGTGCTACAGTCAAAATTGCTCCTTTTGGTTATGCAATTCTAGAAGAAACAACATCATAATACTCCTTAGACTTGAGGAAGTAGCGGGTTGTACAAAATTCTCTATCGCTATCACTGCTACTACAAAGAAGTATCACTCATAAGTTGCTGCTGCACTTGAAACTACTATTCAGCACCCTCTTTCCTCACATGTTTGAACACTCAAGACTCTCCTTTTCAACACTCAACTCACGTTTCTTTTGTAGCTCTGATACCACTGTTGGAAATAATAATCACAGCACACAAAGGAGACAAAACAGAGGAGAAACAGATGCTTTATTGACTGTTCTCGTACGCTAAACTTCATTTGATACAACCTCTTTTATATGTAAAAACATCAATGGAAATAGCTAAAACAATGCGAAGAAAATAGCAGCACAAAAGACCCACTAAAGTAGTGCAGCAACGTGCTGCAACAAACACCTGAAAAATAGCAACATAACCACTTTCCAGCTCATTTACTTGATGAAGACTCAAACATTGACTCATTCAACAATCTGCCCAGCTTGATGTGTAGGACATATGTTCCACTAGGCGATCTGCGATGAATCAAATGTGGAGGGGCAATTTGGGGAAGAAGAATCAAAATCTAAGGGAGAAGACATTTACTAAGTGCATGTTGCACTTGAAAGCTTCTTCATCCACGACCATAGACTGTTCCCTTGTGTTCACACCTTTTACAAATTGAGGTAACTTGTTTCATCTGACACCCAATGTTTTCCATTTTTTCTTGCAATCAAATTCTTTCACAAATATGAATGGAGAAGATTATCATGCACTTTTTAATGACCTTTTTGCGAGTTCATGTCTGAAGGTCCAATGAAGGGATTGTCTTTATGATACCTCCTCAACTTAGGACACTTCATCTCTTGTGCCCTAATCTGCGCCACCTCCCGAGGCCTCCCTCAAGTTTATCCTCCTTACTTTTGAACAATTGCAACTCACTTTTCTCAATGGAGGATCTATCAAATTTGAAGAAACTATCAACTCTCGGGATTTGGAATGCTCCAATTTTAGAGATTCAAGGCCTTGAATGTTTAGTCAACCTACGAGATTTGCTGCTTAGTAGGCTTCAATCGGTGGAAATACTACATGATCTAAGCAATTTAAACAAGCTAAGCAATCTTCAAGTCGAATCTTGTGACAAAGTGGTTGAGATTCGAGGCAAACTACCACAATCTTTGGGAGAATTGAAGATTTATTCTTGTGGATTTTTACGATAGTTGCTTGGTCTATCAAGCTTAAAAGGACTGCAAGGGTTTGGAATATGTGGACGTGATAATCTAGTTGATCTTCAATTTTACTACTTCAATCTTTGAAAGAATTGTCAATTCGTTCTTGGGAATTTGTATTGAAGTTGCCTGATATGTCAAGCTTGAAGGGACTACAAAAGGTTAACATAAGTAATTGTGGTAATTTAGTTGAGATTCAAGGTGAACAACTATAATCTTTGAAAATAGGGTTAATATCATGAAAAGCTCCAAACTTTGCCTATTGTGACACATTTACCCTAATTTTTTTTTGTGACACGAAAAACCCTAAACTTTAGCTCTTACGACACATTTACCCCAAACTATATCTTTTTTTTTCCTTCTTCTATTTTCCATTTTGTTTAAAAAAAAAAGTTGGTCGGCGAGCTCTGGCGGCTGACGGAGCTCACCATCCTCTGGTCGGCGAGGGCAAGGCCAACCTCGCCAAGCCTTGCTAGCTGCAAGCGAGGGCGAGGCTCTAAGCCTTGCAGCCACGGAGATGGAGAAGGCTTAGGAAGCCTCAAGGCTGGAGGCGGAGCAGCGGCACGCTGAGCTAAAGGATGAGATGACACAGATGCTGTTGCAGATGCAGTTGCAGATCTTGACAGTCGTTGCGAGGAAGAGCAAAAGCGGCGATAGGAAGCGAAATGCATGATCGAAGGTGGTCCTGGTGGAGGCTAATGGCCTGTCCTCCTCCTTGACTCGCTTTCATTGGCTAAAATCGTTGACCAGATGCACAGTGTTGAACTCACCATGACTCTTGAGCTTCGAGAGACAGATGGAGAAATCGAGCGAGAGAAAGCGAGTTGAGGATGAGGACAGGCCCTCACCTTCGCAAGCCATAGGGTGGTGAGCCCTGGCTGACCGCCGGCAAGGGCTTTGCCGCCCTCTGGCAATGGCCGGCGAGCTCGGCCGGCCAACTATTTTTTAAATAAAATAGAAAATATAAAAAGAAAAAATATATAATTTCGGGTAAATGTGTCACAAAATATAAAGTTTGGGGTTTTTTATGTCACAAAAAAAAGTTTATGATAAATGTGTCACATGATGTAAAGTTTCGGGTTTTTCGTGTCACAAAAAAAAGTTTAAGGTAAATGTGTCGCAATAGATAAAGTTTGGGATTTTTCGTGGTATTAACCCTTGAAAATAATGGATATCATTCTTGTAGATCTTTATGATAGTTGCCTGATTATTCAAATATGAAGGGACTGGAAAGGTTTGACATATGATAATTTGGTTGAGACTCAAATAATGGGGGATTTATTCCAGTGAATTTTTATAGAAATTGCATGATTTATCAAGCTTGAAGAAACCGAAGGTATGTATGTCGATTGCATTATTTTTATGTGGTATGTAACAAATTATTAGAGATCCTCGTCAATTTGTTGTTTTACATATTTCAAAGTTGATAACCACGCTTCACATTGGAGATAACTTTGTTCTGCAGTAAACAACTAGATGGAATGCGGGTTGGAATATCATACATAATATTGGAGATAACTATGGTTCTCTTCCAGGAACTCATACATAATAAAAGAGGTGAGTAGTCAATAGATGCTGAAACAAATATTTCCAACATATAACCTTGCTAGCCTACAACAATTACCTACAACAAATACTAAGCGAGAAGGTGAGTAGGTGAGTTCGCAAAAGTATTTTCCCAAAAGGATTTCAATGAGTTGAAAAGGCCTTATCTACTGCTTACTTTCTACTTGGTTGGTGTCGAACAACTTGTCAACAAAAACATGGAAACGAAATGTGCTGAAACAAGTGAAACACAGATTGATGGAAACCATTGGATAGGTGACATTGGAAAGCAATTATTGCCAAAATAATGTACAATCAATTTTCACACGTTATTAGTATTGGTTCTTTCCTTTAAATATTCAAGAAGCTTCAAAGTTAAAGGGCCTTGAGTGCATATATATAGTCCTTCAATGTTCCTCGTCATGTTGAAATTTCAGACAGGTCAAAGCAGCTATTACATAGATTGTTCTCAGGTCAGAACAGTTACTTGGAGCTAACTAACGAACCGCTATGCCAACTTGCTCAACACTTAGCCATAATTGGCAAACCCCATTTGACTCTCTCAGAATGTCTCTCTACGGATTTAACGCCTGAAATTGGCTCCAAGGCACCATTGTGAATTTGAATCAAATCCATTTAGAGCTAGGATTTTGTTTCCAACTATGTGAATTAAGCTAATACTTAAAGTCAGTTAAAAACAAATAAAGACAAAGTATTTACGGTGGCTCAACCCCATACAGGGTCATATCATAGGTATTTATAAGAGTGATTAATTACGGTCATAAAGACATTGTTACGGAAAGATCTCACATTGTACATAAATTACACATTAATTATCCTTTCAATCAAGGGCTCGAAATCTGCACAGGGCCGCGAGAGGCATAAGAGACCTATACAAAGGCTACAACACACCCGTCCATCTCCTCTATATCGACATCCCCCAGCCTCTTGCTCAGATACATAGCGTCACGATTCGCGCAGCATTAATTATCTCGGTTTGGACCGCCCCAGCATTCTCGCGCGCCCCCATGAACTAGTCGATAACGTCTGAGTCACTCCCTTTATGTACTCTTCTTCTCGTCACGACCTTCGTATCCATTTGAAGACAGTGGTTTCAAGCCTTTATTGAAAGACTTGTAGATGTAAACACATCTGCAAATGGGAACGCGAGGGAGGTCGAAGAAGATGAGCACTGAACACTCAATCATAGAGAAGATGGAAAAGTAACTTTTTACTCTCTTTTGTCCTTTTAATCTTTTTCTTTTAAGATTTTTTTTCTGTATTGGCACCACTTGAAATAAAAAGTAATTTAAAAACTATATTAGCATTTTCTATTGATTAAATTGGACAAAATTAATGAAATGATTTAATTTTTATAATTTGACAAGTTTGAAGACTCAACTAGACTTTCATTATAAGTGTTAGGACTTTCAGTACAATTATCTTTTTTTTTTCAAAACAAAGAACTTTGCGCTAAGCTATGTTAGATGCTAACCCACTCATCTTCTCCCCATGAGATTTAAAACTCCTAAGGTGTTAAAGAACGTGCATTGTCAACTTTGACAGGCTGGAGAAATGTTGCGATTGTCAACTTGACCAATTGTAGCAAACTGGCCCACGACTCTGCAAATTTTAGCCAATCCTGGCTTCTATGTTCAATGACCCATAGAGATTTCCCTGTGAAATTCTGGCTTCTGAACTTGATATGGATTTCGCAATAAGCTATACTGCTCTTGCTGCTATAATTTTTCCATCTCTGGCTGCCGCTGCTTTTGTTGCTGTACTGTTCTATTTATTCTGGAAGAGAAGATCAAGGGAGATCATTGCCAAGGAGCCAACTAACGATGCAGCGGCAAACAATGAAATAGCTGTTGACCAGATTATACAAACTTAGAAAAGTATAGGCAATGGACAGTGTTTACAAATAGAGTAATTCTATATGTACAGCAAGTACGTCGACTTACGGTTAAGAGAAGATCAACAAACAAACTATACGATGATCAAAGAAGAAGAAAAAGGAACCCGACTTTGGAGATCGAACAAAAGATCGGATAGAGGAAATTTGATTCGAGCCCGACAATTTAATACCGTGTCCTTAAGACAAATTTGCTCGCCCTTATAACGTACCTAGATTGCCGGACAATTGCCTCCTAGAATAGAACGAATCATCGTCTCATTCTCGCGGTACTTCAAGGAGAGACTTGTCGAACGCAACGTGTATATGACTTAATCGCACATAATGTAATGATGTTATGAACTGGTACTTCGGAGTCGGTTTTTCCAAATATATATACCACGAAGTGGTGCTTCTTCATGAAAGTGCATGTAGTATGAAGTGATGCGAGATAAAAATTTGGCGTCTCTTGGTAAAGGGTCACGACGACCAAAGAGTCACTATTGCGTCTGAGCAAAAAAATAAAATAAGCTGAAATAAAAATAATATTATATTCGGACCCGAGCCCGATCCGAGCCGAGCCAGCTGGACGGACGGCGCACACATGCACGTGTGGTGGTCACCGGCAAGCAAGCCTAGGTCTTCTCCCTTCCACAAAAGTGGGGTACCCCTTGGGGTCCAACCTCCTTTGGAAGACTCCCACTAATATACCCTCACTCTCCCTCACATTTGCTCT
This sequence comes from Melaleuca alternifolia, assembly GCA_019926035.1. Classification (NCBI taxonomy): domain Eukaryota; kingdom Viridiplantae; phylum Streptophyta; class Magnoliopsida; order Myrtales; family Myrtaceae; genus Melaleuca; species Melaleuca alternifolia. The sequence goes on along the minus strand of JAGKPW010002342.1, from coordinate 151,839 downwards.
ATGTGGAACTCCATTGCTCACTTCTCATTCACCTTTACACTTGGGCCCATGTCCCAACAAGAGGACAAAAAAGGGACCAAGTCCCAACAACAGTAATAGGCGCTTCTTCCACTCACACTTAAAAAGAAGATCAAGGAATGGCAACTTCATCAGGATATGACGATGAAGTATTCTTGAGCTTTAGAAAACCAGATACTCGATCAGGTTTTACGGACTTCCTCTACACTAGCTTGATAGATGCGGGAATCCGTGTATATAAGGACAATGAAGAGCTGCGCATTGGGGAAGAGATTGGCCTAGAACTTCTCTAAGCAATTGATCAGTCGAAGGTATCAATACCTATCTTTTTGCAAGGATATGCTAGAGGTGTATGGTGTCTCAAGGAGCTAGCTCAGATGGTCAAGTGCCAGAAGACGAGGGAACAAAAAATCATGCCCATTTTTTATGATGTGGTACCTTCAGAGGTTCGGTACCAAACTGGGCATTATGGAAAGGCTTTTCTTTCACACGAAAACAAGAAGCGATACAATGAAGAGACTATTTGTGAGCGGAAGGCTGCTCTTAGCGTAGTTGGGGCACTAAAGGGATGGGACCTGCAGAGCATGCCCAATAGGTGACTCCTTTTGACATTTCATTTGATTTGCCTCGTATCATTAAAACGCAGTGCATTTCAATTGGTTTCTGTGTTTTAATGTGTTAAGTTTTGTTAAAATTGATTTTTGAACTATTGGAGTTTTACATTAGAATTCATGCTACATAACGGCACAACCCCTGTTTTTTCTTTTTATTTCAAACAATCTATTTTCTAGTTTAGGTAATTTCTTAACCCTCATTAACAACATTAATCCATCTAAAATGAATTGAATCCTTGAAGAACACATTACAATTGGGTCTGTAATTTCGATTTGTTCTTGTCAGAATTAGTTGGGTTCCTAATTGCTTTCTAACTTGTTGCATTTTGACCTTTGACAAACACCAGGCGAGAAGGTGAGCTTGCAAAATCAGTTACACAGAGGGTTTTCAATGAGTTGAAAAAGGCTTATTTGGTGGTATCATAGTATCTGGTCGATGTCGATCACCATGTGGATGAAATCATGAAAATGATAGGTGCTCAAACAAATGTAACATGGATTATAGGAATTCATGGATGGGTGGCATTGGAAAGACGACTATGGCCAAAATCACCTACAATTAGCTTTCCCACGATTTTGAGAATTGTTGCTTTCTTCCCAATATCTGAGAAAATTTTCAAATGAATGGTGTCATGTGCTTGCAAAATCAACTCACTTCTAATATTCTAAAAATGAAATGAACACACATAAAACACATTGATGAAGGGACTTGGACAATTAGAGATAGGCTATCTAAGAAAAGAGTCATCCTCTTTCTCGATGATATGGATGAGAAGAACCATATGCATGCACTTGTAGGTAAGTGTGATTGGTTTGGTGAAGGGAGTAAAGTTACTATTACCACTAGAAAGAAAGATGTTCTTAATGTCCCTTTAGTAGACTGCTGCTATGAGGTTAAGAGCATTAATCCTGATCAATCTCTTAAACTTTTTAGCAAGCATGCCTTCAGAAAAGATTATCCTTCACGTAAGTATATCAACCAATCCAAGAAAGCAATAGAAATAGCCGAAGGTCTTCCGTTAGCTTTTGAGGTCATAGGTTCACTTTTGTCTTGCACTAGGAAGGAATGTGGAATGTCACATTGAAGAAGTTGGAAAATGTTCCCGATTCACAGGTGCAGAAAGCTGAAAGTAAGTTATGATGCATTGGATGATTGGGGAAAGTAGATATTCCTCGATGTAGCTTGCCTTTTTACAGGATATGACAAGAAATTGCGGCTCATGTTTGGGATGAATCTAAACTTTTTCCCGAAGTAGCCATGGAAGTTATGCAAAATTTTTCTTTGATAAAGATTACATAAGATAATAAAGTATGGATGTATGACCAAATCAGAGACCTCGAAAGAGAATTAGTTCATCAAGAAAGTAAGATGAGAATAGAGAAGCAAAGTAAAGTGTGGATCCCGAGGAAGAATTGGCATTGCGAAGGAGACATCAGGTAAATCCCCGTGTTCCCATTCATTATGGATACATTTATTCAAAAAAAGGCAATTACTTTTTGTGTTCTCTAGCACCATTGTGACCCACTTAACCAATGGTTTTGCTCTTTTGTGACTGAAGGAATAAAATTACTCAACTCCTTAAATAAATGTGTTTCCCTTCGACTTCTTTTTCTCTATACTTTTCCTTTGGACAGTGGAAAATAAAAGTTGAAGTACTTCGTCTCAAGCTTGTCCATCATCTACAATGCCGTTTTACCTATGAGGACTTCATGATACTATCAAATCTAAGGTTTCTTGATGCTGACGGTTAGATTGGAAATATTTCTGTAGAAGACAGGCTTCTTTGCCACGACTCACCATCGAATGTTCTTCCAACCGATGTTTTCCAGGGGAACTCATATCTCTTTCCATTGTTGCAATGGCTTTCTTTGCATGATATTCCCTCAAGATTTAACATAAGAAATTTCTTCATGAAGAATTTGGTTATTGTTGACCTCTCTCAAAGTGGAATTACGCAAGATTGGAACGGGTGGATTCACATGAAGGTATGTTGAATGCTGGACAACACTTTTAATTCACTCTCATTCTATTTAGAAGTTATCTTTACATGATTTTCTTTTCACAGGCGATAAACAATCTGAAAGTTTTGGATTTGATTGATTGTTGTGGCTTGTAGAGAACTCCCAACTTCTCTGCTCATGCAAATTTAATACGTTTGATCCTACCGGGATGTCAAAAATTAGTCTAAATTCATAGGTCAATTTGTCAGCTCAAACACTTAGGGCGCGTTTGATAATCATTCTCATTCTCAGTTTCTCGTCCTCAGACGAGTTTAGGACGAGAAACCTATTTGGCAAATTCTCATTTTCATTCTGTTCCTGAGATGAAAAAAAGGCTGGGGATGTGTTTAGGACAAAAAATGAGAACAAAAAAATTTTTGGTTCTCAATTTCTAGGACAAGAATGTATAGTACCAATTAATAAACTAATTTTTTTATATCTCATTTTTACCTCTTGCTGCTGCCGCCGGTCATTGGCCACTGTCATCACCGTCGGCCGCTGGTCGCCGCTGATCGCCAACCAGCATCACCGCTAGTCACCGGCAGTCATTGCCATCAGCTGCCGGTTGCCATAGCCCCCCGTTGCTGGTCATCGCCATTGACTGCCGATTGCCAGTCATCGACCACCGTCGCCGCTCGCCATCAGTTGTTGTCGTCAACCGCCGATCATCAGCCTCTGCCGTCGATCACCCGACACCATCTCCGCCACCGGTAGGCGTCCGCCGCCGGTTATCGGCCCCCACCGCCGATCACCGACCATCACATTTCTTTTATTTTTATAGTATTAGGACGATAAATTTTATGCAATTGCCAAATACGTTTCTCTTAAAAAAAACTATTTTTGGGATGAGAATTGTTACCAAACGTGCCATTAATTTCCCTATATGTAAGGTATTGTCGAAATCTTATGAGGCTGCTAGACGAGCTCAGTGGGCTAGAAGCTCTAAAAGAACTCCCAATTGATTCGAGTGGAATTAAGGAAATCCCTAATTGTCAAGGAATGAGAAATTTGAGTATTTTCACAGCTTCTCATAGTGGATTAACTTCGCTTCCCCTGTCAATTAGAGAACTTGCAGCTCTTGAATACTTATCTTTCCAACAGCGACGGTCAACAAAGACTGTCGCCAACAAGTGACAGTCCATAAATGACCGTCGCTAGCCAACGACGGTCAACAAAAATTGTCGCCAACCAGCGACAGTTAATATATGACCGTCGCCGTCACAGTGACTGGACTATTAAAATGTACCTAAGCCAAGTAGTGACTAACATCAGATGACTGTTGCCAATCAACGACGATCAATAAATGACCATCGCCAACATCGACGGTCAGTAAATGACCGTCGCCAACTAGCGACGACCAACAAACAACCATCGCCAATAGTGATGGACAACAAAACCACCGTTGCCAATAGCAACGGTCAACAAAGGATCGTCGCCAACTAGCGACAGTCCATAAATGGCTGTCGCCAAGCAGCGACAGTCAACTATAGCCGTCGCCAATCAACAATGGTCAACAAATGACTGTCGCCAAGCAGCGACGGTCAAAAAACGATCGTTGCCAACAACGACGGTCAACAAACAACCGTCGCCAACAGCGACGTTCAACAAATTACCGTCGCCAACCAGCAATGATCAACAAAAACCGTTGCCAAGTCAGTGACTGCACTATTAAGATGTACCTAAGCCAAGCAACGATTGACATTATATGACCGTCACCAAGCAACGACAGATCATCGTCGCCAATAGCGACAGTCAATAAATCACCATGGCCAACAGCGACAGTTAGTAAACGACCGTCGCCAACCAGCAACGGTCAACAAATAACCATCGCCAACAGTGACAGTCAACAAACAACCATCACCAACAGCGACGGTCAACAGAATGCCGTCGGCAACAGCGGCGGTGCTTATAATATCGTCGCTGCTTTGTGAAAGGACGACCGTCACCAAGCAGTGACGGTCGTGAAAGGAAGGACCGTCGCCAAGCAGAGACGATCATTTAAGGACCTTCGCCAAATAGCGAGGGACATTAGAGGTGTGTCGCAAATTAGATATAGAATTATATCTAGTGGCTCCCGGTCTCTTGTGACTGTCTCTAAATAACAATAATTGATTGGTAAAATATAAACAAACATTTACAAACCATAAAAATTAAACAACATTCATTAAACAAATGGAGAACATGTCTAAAAAATATCCATCTTCATCAACGTCTTCATCATCTTCATCTCGAATCAACTTTGTCTTCATCTCTCAAATCATCTTTGTCTTCATAATCATCTTCATCCACTGAATCAATTTGTTCATAGTCAAGACGTTCTAACATTGATGCTCGAGTTTCAGTTGCTTCCACATCTATCATTGCTTTATTTGAATCTCGCAAACTTGAAATGTTATATTCCTCAGTGTCAATGGTGTTACCAACTTCATCTTATTGATATGCTGTGTCCTTCCAGTGTTCCTCGATTTTTCCTCGTACTTTGATTTTACATACAGCCCACCAATCAACTTTGTCCCGTTTCAAACTAGGATCTGATGCATAATATACTTGAATTGCTTGTTGTGTAAAGACAAATGGTTCATGTTTCATATATTTTTTCTTGTAATTTATTTCAACTAAATTAAACTTCTGAAGCACCCTCATTCTTTTGACGGGGTCGAACCACGTGCACTTAAATAAGACTGCTCAATGATGGCTCAAGGTACTCTATCTCTAGAATTTTTTCCAACAATCCATAAAAGTCATCACTCAAACTAGAATAATTGGATGATTGCGTACACACTCCACTATTCATTGTTGCTTTTTCAATTCTGCAGTCTTGAGTATAAAAATTATACCCATTTATGAAATATGTTGGCCAACTTCGTGCTCTGGATTTTGGACCCATTGACAAATGATATAGAAAGTCGTTCCTTCCACGTTGATCCTTATTACTGTGAACCTAAGGATGGTAAACACACAGTCAATCATACCATGCAGTACATGTTTTTGTAATTTGAAAAACTTGGCGATTACTGCACTATTAGGGCAACTTACATATGATTTGAACCATGCTGTAGAATTGTCATTTATCACACATGCAATCTCATTTGGCAATAGTCCAGAAATTGAATTTTGGAAAATCCTATTGTGCAATACCATATGCACGTTAGCAAATGACATAAAACCACGGCATTACTTTGTAACCAGATATATATTTGCAAATGTACACTTACTCGAAGTATGGGCAACATCTGGAAAATTCAATAAAATATATGTATGTGTTGTCTACCATTCTTCGTCTGTTAAGTAACGATACTGACTAATGCTGCTTGGTCGATCACAATAATTGAAAATAGAGAATGACATCCTATTGGGGTCAATGGGACCCTCATCGTTCCATCCGGCTCTACGCCTCTTGCACTACACGTGTGGCTCAAAATAATAACTTGCAAAAGTAGTCACTTCTTCAACAATATATGCATTACAAATTGAAGCTTCAACGCATGCCTTTTCTTTACTTTCTTCTTCAAATGAAATAAGAACCTAATAATAAAATAAAGAATATGGTCAATAAACATGTAGAATAATTAAAGTAAGCTTGAAAATAAAGGAAAGTGAACTATTTCACCTCTCAAATGAATACATCCATCGAAATTGTACGGGACCAGCAACTTTGGCCTCATAAGGTAAGTGAACTAAAAGATACTCCATTGAGTCAAAAAAAGATGGAGGAAATATCCTTTCTAAGTTGCAAATGATTATTGGAATATCTCTCTCTAGCTTTTCCATGTGTGATGCTTTTATCATTGTCAAGCAAATATCACGGAAGAAATTATTTAAATATGTATTGACGCCCTATACAAAGTTTGGTAGAAATTCCTTCATCGCTATGGGGAGAAGTCACTCTATCAATATGTGACAATCATGACTCTTCAAACCCATCAATTTATATTCATTCATATCAACACATCTGCCGAGGTTTGAAGTATAACCATCAGGGAAGCGCACAGATTTCAACCATTGATAAATAACACGTCTCTGATCCTTGTTCAATGTATAAACAGCTTTCGATTTTGGTCCGCCGCTACAAGGATCCACATCTAGTGTTGGCCGATCACAAATATCTCGCATGTCTTTCCTTGCATTCAAGTTATCTTTTTATTTTCCAGTAACAACCATCACCGTATTGAATACATTATCGAAAACATTCTTCTCTATGTGCATGACGTCAAGATTATGATGAATACGATGGTCTTTCCAATATGATAGATCCCAAAGTGAATTGTGTTTAGTCCATTTATGCAGACTTCCATATGCATAAGTTGTGACATGAGGGTTTTCAACAACAGTTGGAAAGTAATGCAATCGCTCCCAAATTTGATTACCGGTCAACCTCAATGGTGGAGGTGTTCGCTCGACCCTATTCTTGACGAATTCTTTCTTATTCATTCTAAATGTTTGATTTATCGGTAAAAATTATCGGTAACAATCAAAATAGGACGCATTCTTACCATGTTTTAAGTTGAATGACTTTGATCTCTCCATACATATTGGACATCCTAAGAGACCAGTTGTACTCCACCCAGATAACATTTCATACACTGGGAAGCCATTTATCATCCAAAGTAGGGCAGCCTTCATTACAAATCTTTGATCAATACAAATATCATACGTAAGAATACATTCATTCTATAGCAATTGTAACTCTTCAATTAATGGTTGTATATAAATATCTATCAACTTTTTTGGGTTTTGTGGTCCAGGCACAACCAATGTCAAAAACATGTAAGGTGTCTTCATGCACATACTTGGTGAAAGATTAAATGGTGTTAATATAACTGGCCAACATGAATAACTTTTCCATATTTTTTCAAAAGGGGCAAATCCATTGGTACAGAAACCTAGCCTGATGTTTCAATGATCCATTGCAAACTCATGGTAAGTTCTGTCAAAATGTGTCCATGAGGATACATCGGAAGGATGACACATTATGTATTCTTCTGTTTGATGGTTTCATGCCAAGTTATGTGTTCAGCAGTGACTTGAGACACATAAAGTTGTTGCAACCTAGGGATTATTGGCAAATGAAACAATTGCTTACATGGTCTACGTTTCTGATTATAGCCATCCCTCCTATTAACCTTATACCTAGGTTCATTGCAAAGTTTGCAATACTCTGCATTTGCACCATCTCTCCAATATAACATACAACCGCTGCTACATACGTCAATCCTCACTAATGGAAGACCTGAGTTATGCACTAGCTTCTTCATATCATAAAAATCAGTAGGCATGATGTTATCATGGGACAATGTTTCCCGCATTACATCAACAAAAGGGTTGAAGCAATTCTTTGACACATTATGCTTTGCCTTGATATTTAACATTCTTGCAGTCACTAACAACTTAGTGTGGTTCTCACACCTAGCCCATAAAAGTTCATCAGCTGCTATCAACACTTCTTGAAATTGATTACAGACATTCTCATCAAACCTCGTTCCTCCACAGTCATTCAAGTGTGATGCATGACTAAAAACCCCTTCTTCAAGTGTAAGGAAACAAACTAGAACTTTCATAGTTCGATTCTCATCCGTAATTCTGAACAGCTGTATTGATCACCATCCTTTGGTATGGATTCAATTGTTGTTCATAGGTACATTAATCCCTAACTAGAAATTAGCCACTTCTTCCATCAGGTTCATCATGTATAAATGGTTCACCATGGCAAGTCCAATTATAGTAGTTCGGTGTAAAACCAAATCTACAAATATGCTCACCAACTTTATCAACTTCTTGAAATTTACCATTACTGCACTTTCTGCACGGGCACCTTAACTTATTTTCGTCCATGAACTCATCTAGTCAACTTTGCTACTAGCAAAGTCCAAAAACAGTGCCAACCCGGCACGAAACTCTTCCGTCAATCCAGCTCGATTAGGTAAGTTTTTATTATACATCCAAGATCTCTCTCTCTTTGCATTGTATCTGTATTAAAATCAATAATTATCATGAATGTCCGTTCAATTGTCACTAGAGACATTGTTTATATTATAAACTCAATAGCAACTATTTGGTGTTAGTTATGGCATCAGCTACATAAGAAACAATTAATTTGAAATTATTCAAATCCCATTTTTACATAAGCAAGAATACTTACCTTGTTCGTATATGACGAAACTATTTACAATGTAAATTGACGGAATTTGATGTGTAATGTATGGTCACTTTGATTGCCATCATCCTCAAAAATAATTTTTGCTCTAGTGATCCAAACTTTGTAAAAAATAATTAAGGTAGAGACATATAATATCAATTAATTAATTAAACCAATTAATTTAGCACATGAGTACAAACCAAATATTCATAAAAATCGATGATACAATTAGTTTATTTGTTGCGATATTTTATGATATAGCAGATGATTACATGAATCAAAATACTAATAAATTCTCTAAAAAGTTCCAAACCAAATTTGTTCTCTCGCAAACTTCTATATATATTAGTTGTGTTTGATATGGCCATGAAGGCCGAACTTGGCCAGCTAGGGCAGGAGAACTCGAGGCCTCGCCTTGGCCACTAGAAATCGCACCCGCATATGAGGGAGGTCAACGGCAGAGTCAAGTTAAGAGACGTTGCTCAACTTCGCCCTTGGCCACACGCGAATACAAATGAGAGAAACAACCCCAAATTAAATTAATCTTCACCCACATGTACAACTAATCGAATACAAAGCCCACACGATCCAAAAAATGAGAAATAATATTCTTAGTTGTGTTGATAAAAAAGAAGAAGAAATGAAAGAGAAATGGACATACCTTAGGGTTTTGGGTTCGCAGCAGAGGAAGAAAGGGTCGGGGGAGACGAACTGCTGCGAGCGAGCTACGTTTGCAGCTTTATATATGGTAAGTAGCGATGAAATTAGTGATAGTCAACTAAACCGTATCTAATTAGTGACGGAATTTGCCACGTAACAATCAATTGTAGCAAATTTGTGGCATATTTGGCTACACAATTTCAAACCGTCGCTGAAAAGCGACAAAATTAAAAACCATCGTAAGAAACATCGCCAAATAGTGACAAATAACTACCTTGTCGCCAATTTGCTACGGTATTTGCAACGGTCAAAAAATGTTGTGGCAACTTTGCAATGACTTTTAGTTTTTGTCACAAAATTAGCTACATCTAAATCTCTGTCACAACGGATGTCGCAATTTAGCAACGTAATTAAATTGTCGTCGCTAATTGGTGACTAATTCTGTCACGAATTAACCAAGTCGTAGCTATTTAGTGATGCTCTACCATATTCCATCACAACACCCGTCAAAAACAGCGATGAACAATATGTAGTTGCTAAGTAGCAACAAAAAACTAATGGTCGTTGCAAATTAGCCACGACTTTAAAATTTTGTCGCTATATCCGTCGGAATTAGCGATGGCAGTTTTTTTGTAGCTGATTATCCATAGCGAAAAACCAGTTTTTTTGTAATGTAGTGCGGTGCCTCTGTCAAATAGTTAGAGTGGAAATGGCAATGTTTTCTTTTGTTTGGCGAAAATTCAAGAATGAGTTGGAAATGGTTTCCGTAAGTTGGAATATAAAATTTATTTGTGCTTTTGTTGGGAGGTGAATTATCTTTTTAGGAGCACTTTGTCGTATTTTGTTTTATATCTTTGCTTGATTTGATGGTTGTATGTTGCCGGGGGGGGGGGAAATATCTAAAAATTATAAACATGTTGTACTTTTGTCAATTCAGTATAAACCTTTCAATAATTTGTTAATTGAGTATATCCAGTCAATTTTAACTAGAAACACTGACATGCACACTAGTAGTGCCACGTAGGATAGGCAACTCTAATATGAACAATTTTTTTATTTTCTTAAATGTCAATTTTTAGTTTTTTATTCATAAACTATATTTTTTAAATTTTTCTTAAATGTCAAATTTTTTTAACTTTCTTTCTTTCTTTTCATTTTTTGTACCAAGTTTGGTGATGGTCGCCGAAAAACCCTCGCAATCAGATTCTAGGGTTGGCCAATGGCCCTAAAAAAGAGGAAAAGAAAATAAAAAATTATTAAAATTATTAAAATCAGAAATTTTTTGGAAAAATCATAAAACTTGTCTATCACAGTCTCGACTGTGCCACGTAAGATGGTCGATATCCACATTAGTGATTTTCATCTAAAATTCACCAAATTGACTCAATTAGCAAAATGTGCAATGGTTTAAGACTCAACTGACAAAATTGAATGGTTTAGGACTAAATAACAAAAGTTCAATGGATTTATAACTTTTTGGATAATTTTCCCGTTGTAAGGATAGAACTAGAAGAATTGCAAGCAACACTCTTTTGTCTTTAGGCAAAATTGATTTACGATTTTGATTTGGAAAAGTAATTTTCAATGAAATCGATTAAGATTTTTATGTTGAGCGAAATTATGCTTGTTATCACCTTATTTGGGCCCAAACAAGCAAAAGAATGTGATGAGAACATGTTTCCGTAGTCATTTGCGTCGAAACAAACGCAGCATATTCTACGATAAAAGTGGTGGGTTACATCTCCAGAACCAACATTAGAAAGAACCTATTAGCGTGCTGTTATATGAGTGGAGTCATTTTATTCCCCAAATTATAGTATATAAACTTGGAGCCTGCTAGTGCCGACATGTTTATAAGAATTATTCAATATGGACATCTTTATTTCTAAGATTCCTGACAAGGTTGGCAAAGGCTTATCCTAATTTTGATAGATTAATAATGTACGAAGTTATGTTTTGTGTCGGTTCTTCTTCAGATAGATACATATTTAAGGGCTGGTTGTTTCATTGAAAACGAACTGTTGTTCAAAAACATTTTTCGAAAATTCAATTTCTGAGGAAGTGAATCGTTTTCTGGTGTTCATATGTGCTGTAAATATGGACTCAAAAAGGAGAGTGGAGATCCAGATCTCCAGATCCAACCTTAGAAAGGGGTAATTCTTGAGATCTGAAAAGAGAACATTTTATCGAAGCGGATGAGCTTGGCTGATCTTGGAGAACTTATGCATCAAAACACTCGAATTGTTGCTAACTCTATCCTCTCTTTTTTTCTTCGTCAATGTTAGTGCAGTGTGAACGTAGTTTAGGAAATGCCAGATGGACAGTGGCCTTTTCCCATCTCCAGAGAATGTTATTTCGGAAGCTTTTATTAGATTGCAGCCGAATGTAATGAAATGAAGCCATTCAGGTATTTGAAAAAAAAAAAAAAGTGTGCATATCGCACCATGAAGTGTGAACCTGAACTCTTGCTCGTTCGGTCCTTGAGATTTGAGACTACCTTGACTTCTTTGTACTTACTCCATCCTGATCTTAAGCGTTAGCTCTCATCTCTGCTATTCCACCCTTAGTCTGTATATTTCAAGGTTGAAACCTTCTGGTTGCTTACTAATAAGATATTCGTGATTTACCAATTTTCATGAAATTTTAGTAGTGTCATAAGTAAATTATCGAGATTATAAAATTTTACCAACATGCCAATAAAGTAATAAATTAACTCATTTGAAATTCATGAGGGCTATAAGTATATCGCCAACGTCGTTACAAATTTAGCAAAATACCAGTAAAGTAGTAGAGCGACTCCTGAAAATACCAATAAAGTAGTAGAGTGACTCCTGAAAATTTTCATGAGGGTGATGAGTAAATTACCAACGCAATCGACAACTTACAAACATTACATGGAAGTTACAAATTACCAGAACTCTCAAATTTTACTGATGTGTTAAGTAAATTGCCACATTGTCAAGAATTCCATCAGCGTACCAATAAAATGGTTAATTACCAACTCTTAATACCAATATCATAAATAAATAATCGGTACAATCAAGAATTTAATACCATTTTAATGAATAAGTAAATTCACATATCCAGAGAAGCAACAGTAGAGACCACATAAAATCATTAAAAAAAATCATATGTCTTATCCTCGGCCAAAAATGGATAAGAGCATAAGAAAAATCATGGGGGACGACACAATCGGCTAGAGAGAGAGAGATGGACATCTAGCCAATTTGTAGAGTAAAGAAGAAGGCGCAGTAAAATAAATTAATTTGTGTCACTGAAAATTTCTTAATAAATTAAATTTTAAAGAAAGTGAACTATTTTTTTTTTTTTGCGTTAAATAATAAGTTGTGACAATTGGTTTTAATAAGTTAAATCCACCACTGTACTAGTTAGATACATGAAAAAGAGAAACCCCCAGAACCCGCCCAGTTAAAAAACACTCTTTCGTGCTTGGTACTCTTATCGGAATCAATTCTTTTCTCCTTCTTTTTTATTAATCAAAGTGTATGAACTTTGATCCCCTTGCTAATGCTTTTCTTAAGACTTTAGTCTTTTTGGGGGTGCTGTTTTCCCCAAAATTGCCCCTACTCGACACCCCAACCCCGAAAGTGACACTACAATTTTGTATGAAGCAAAGAGCCCATTGGAATCCTACTAGTTTGTTTTACCCCGCACCTATGTTTTTCTCTGTTCAATTGCGTATAAAAGAGAAGAATCGAGTTGGGAGGGGAAACTTTGGTGTTAAAAAAAACATGCATTTGTCAACCTTGACGGCTTCTTATAGACCAATTCTAGCAAGTCGGCTCTCCACTCTCTGCATATTGAGCCAATCCTGTGTTCTACGTTTAACGACACACGGAGAGATCCATTTGTAATTCTCCTATTCCCACTTGTGATCATGGTTTACGAACTTTTTTCAGCTCTCGCTGCCCCTGCTTTTGCTGCTATATGCTGTTCATTTGTTTTTTTCTTGAATAGAAGATCAAGGGAGATCAATGGAAGGGAGGCAAATAACAGTGCAGCTGCAAGCGATGGAACAGCAGGAGACGCTTCTTCTATCCACGCTTCAACAGAAGGTCAAGAGATGGATATTTCAGCTGGACATGGCTCTAAGATATTCTTGAGTTTCAGAGGACGGGATACTGACTAGCTTTTATTGACTTCCTTTGCACTAGACTTAGAGTGCATTTGGTTCAGTATTTGGGAAAAGTCATTAAGAAAAATCAAGTGCCTTTAGCCTAAAGGGGTTTAGTAAAATGTAAATATTATTTAGTAAATTACAACTGAAAAGTTTCTTGAAATGCAACTTTGAGGAAATGTTGTTTGGTAAATATATATTTAGAAAATTCTTTGGTGTAATCAATTTTAATTTTTTAAACTTTAATTTGCTTAAAATTGAAGGTGTAAACAATTATAGTTTTTTAAACTTTAAACTTGTTTAAAATTGAAAAAAAATGACATTAATATTAATTTTCACGTTAATAGTAATGTAAAAAAGACATATTGAAAATTTTATAAATAAAAAATTCACACTAAAAGATATCTTAAAATTAAAAAAGAGGCTAATTTCATTAAAATAAACACGAGTCTCATATATTTCAAGAAAATGAATACATTGTCCTTAAATATTACAAATCTCCTCAATAATTTGCTAAACTCATAAGTATTTCATCACATAAATACGCCATATCAGGAGATGTATTGTCATTTGAACCACTTGCCCCCTATAATAATTGTTGTTGTGATGACTAAACACAGTCTTAGAATATGTTTTTCACACTAGAAACCCTAGTTCGATGTAACACTAACCCCCCATGCATGTAGTATGTAGATGAAATGGTGAACATGGAACACTATATCATAAACTTTCCTTGCAATCTTCTCAAATTACAACAGCCATGTATACAGGGAACTGTCTAACATCACTGAATTCATAGTCTTGCTGACCTTCGAAATTGCGGGGCGAAAGCAATCTACACCTGATGTTTAACATATTAACAACCTAATTTATTACAATCTTTATAAATCATTGACCCAAAGACCATGCCTACAGCATCATGCATTAGCTTTGAAAAGGTTGCCATCCCATGAAAAGATCGATAATCATAGATACTGCTGAAGGCTTTCACCGCTCGTGAACTCCATCTCCTTCAAAATTTCTTGCGGAAGCATTTCAACCGTTGGTTCCACATCTTCGAGCAATTCTCCAAGAAAAGATAGTGTTTCTGGCAGAAATATAAATATTCCTCTTCAGGTTCTCGAGAAGATACTTCACGATTCTCAAGCCCAAAATACGTGATCGGATTTTCTCGCTTCTGGTTTGCATCAGTACCTGAAAAAATATATATTTTGGAGGACAACAATCGCATAAGCATAAGCCACTGCAATTGTGCAGAAGAGAGATGGATATCTACATTACTTCATTGCCTTCACTATGCACATAGACCATAATACAAATCTGCAGATATTTAGCGCATAATACAGCAATGTGCCTTTCAGAGAAGGCAATTTCTTTGACAAGCGAGTACTTGAATGAAAAGTTGTAGCCATTAAAGTAAAGTATTTAAGAACTGTCCTCGCTGGAGGAATTGAAATTTTGGTAAATGAAACAGAGACGCCTCCATGATCTCCCCTGCCAAAAAAGTCAAGAGCCTCTCTAGTGCCTAACAACTGGAAACAACTTACGTATAAAAACGAAAACTTGCACAGCATGAGGTTTTAAAGAAACATGCAATTGTCCAAATCAGTAAGTCATCAAAGTTCAACAAGCGCAACAGGCATCTATATAGAAAGAGAGTGGTAAACAACTTATCCGAACTACCACCTCATGATTAGTGCAATCAGAGAATCAAAGAGGAGTCTTTAAGTTACGAACACTAACATCACAAGAAGAAATGAGAAGCCCATCTGCATCTAGAAGCAAGAGACCATAACAGTTTTTAATATCAAAGAACTTGTCATGGAGCAAGCAATCTATCTAGAAGAATTTCAAACCATATTTAAATCAGCTGGGTATCAGCAGGACTACAAGTGGTCTGAGAAATAAGGGGGCCATGCCAGAATACGATGGAAGAAAGTTGCAGCGCAAGAACTTGCAAAGGACTAGTATAAGCTAAGTCCAAATTAGCCGAACATTGAAAAAAATAAGGATTTAAGGCTGATCAAGAAACTGCTAACTTCCTCCACCGTATAATGCCATTCGGATGATTGAAAACTCTTAAAGAGGAATGCACACGAAAAAACTGATCAAATCAAAACAAATCCACGAGGGCATAGGATTTTTCAGCTGCATCATGCAGCTAAACTAAGGTCAAGCAACCACGGATAAAGGAAAACTCGATAGTGCAGCCCATCACACATGAATTAAAAAAAGAAAAGCGAATAGAAGCAACAGACCAACTAGCGAAAGTAACTCCCAATCTAGACCATAGAGAGAACAAACCAAAGCTACATCAGGTCGCACATCAACAACCGCAGATTCGACAGAAACCGTAAAGAAATCATCCACACAAGAAAACCGAGAAGGTACACCAATTCAAAAAAGCAGAGGAAATGGAAACAAAAAAAAAACATATCGACAGGTGTTGGGGACTTAGGGTGCGCATTACAGGCACCTATTTCTCATCCAGAATGAGTTCTAGAGTAAAAAAAACTCATTCTGGATGAGAAATCTGTTTGATAGAAAATTATCGAAAAACTAATTCTGGAATAAATTTTTATTTCATAATTGATTTTATGGCAAGAATGAGAATTGAAATTTTTTTTATCTCTCATTCTAGAGTACTATTTGAGAATCCATTCTCTTTTAATAATTTTTTCTCATTTTTTGCCCTAATCAAATTGTTCTCGTCGTCCTCTCCTTCGAACGTGCCCAACCCAGTCCGAAGTCCTCTTTCAAAATAAAAATAAAAATAAATAAAATAATAAAAACCTAAAAATTCTATAAAAATCCGGATAATTCAGAAATTATATAAACAATTTTAAAAAAGTATTAAAACTTAAAAAAAACATATTTCCTATTATTAAAAATTAAAAAAAATTGAAGTTTTATTTGGAAATCCCAAATTTTCTAGAAAAATTAAATTTATAACATTATAAATATACTGGTAAATATCATCAATTTCCTAATTTAACTCTGCCCAATATGGTCATGGATTGGCCAGGCAAAACCCACATAAAAAATGCATTACCTCAATATTAGGTATCCTCCTCTCTCCTAGTTCTTTGTGAATCATTATATACTATGCTTTATGTAACTAAAGCGAATTCGGAGTTTAATTACAATTAAAAATGTGAATAAATTTGACAATTTTTTGGGATAAATAATAAGTATTTGATTTTTAATGGAATCGATATCTTGCAATCTGAAAAATTTTAAAAATTATTTAAATGAAACAGAAACAGAATTTTTTTACCATATCAAACAGATTTTTCATTCTAGAATAGAAATTCTTTAATAGTATCAAACGCGTTTCTTTCTTCAGAAACTCATTCTGGAACAGAATCAGAAAAATCTAATTATATCCATAATTAGATTTCTTGATAGAATTGCTGTCATGCGCACCCTTAATATCCTCTTGAGTTGTGAATGAGAAGTAGATATGGGAGTCCCACATTGAACAAGAGAGAGAGAGACAAAGTTAGAGTATATATATATAGGAACATCATAATTGGGATTGAGCGCCAAGGGGCACCCCACTTTTGTGGAAGGGAAAAGACCTAGACAAAGCCAATGACCACCACGCGTGTACCACCCGCCCATTTCGCCTACTTGGGCTGGGCCCGGGCCTGGGTCATTTCATGTCATTTCATTTCGATGGGTCATGTCCTTTTAACCAATAGGCATCTTTGTCATGGATATTTGAACATAAACCGGATTGCGATATCATTCAACACATACAGTTGAATTCGTCGGTCTTTCCTTGAAGTTCCGCGAGAGAGAGACGAGATCCGTTCTATACTGGGAGACGGCTTGCCATTTGCGCTTTGATATTGGATTAACGTGTAAAAATCGTCTTAAGGACACGACGTGAATTGACGTTCGGTTTAATTTGCAACCTCCAAGTTTGTTTATTTGTTGTTCACAAACATTATTGTTTTGATTGTTGTTTTATTGTTCCGAACATTGTACATGCCACTTAGATAACAACAGCATTGCATACAAAAGACGATCGACAAATCTCCACCTTCGTCCACGAGGTCAGATCACACAGCAAACAAGAAGCTAAAGGCGAGACAAGCACCTAAGATCACCAAAGACACCGCAAATTGAAACCGATTTGGAGCAATTAGATGCGATCGCTCGATCAATAAACAATCAGATTTGCAACAAAAAAAAAAGAAGGGAAAAGAAAAGCACGAAAGGGCCAACAAATGCCGAGAGAGAGGAAGGAAGACTGTCGCTCTCACCTCCAACTCGAAGATTTGATCATCGGTGAGCTGATTCGCCATGGCTTCCTCATTTTTGGAAGGAGGCAGAGAGAGTCAAGAAGAAGTTGTCCGCAGCTCACCGACGAGAGCAAAGAGGCTACGCAGAAGAGAAAGGGAAAGCTAGGATTACTAAAGGGGTAAAACAGAAACTATGATGAATATATGGGGGTAAGATGGGAAACCGACATTTTCATTTAATCAAGGAAGTTGCATTCCGAAAATGCAACTTCCCAATGCATCTTTGGAGGTCCCTTGGCCTAAAGGCCATTGAAGGACATCCCAAATGCAATTGCATCTCTAGACAAACACCTAATATTTGGCTCAATGCCAACTGAGCTTTGGGAATGTCCAATCAAATGGGACCTTAAAGATGCAAGAATCTCTACATTTAAAAAATGACGAAACGCTCCGCGTTGGGGAAGAGTTTGAACCAAAGCTTCTCCAAGCAATTAACGAATCGAGATCTCAATACCTGTCTTTTCGAAAGGTTATGACTCTAGCATGTGGGGTCTCAAGGAGCTAGTCTAGATGGTCAAGTGCCAAAAAATAGGAGGGAAAAATATCGAGCCTATTTTTATGACGTGACCCCATCATAGGTTCGATACCAAATTGGGTATTATGCAAAGGCCTTTGATTTGCGTAAAAAGAAGGGGCGATATGACGAAAAGACTATGCAAGACTGGAAGGATGCTCTCAGTGCAGTCGGGGCAATAAGCGGACGGGGCCTGCACAGCGAGGGGAAGAATAGGTGACTGCTTTTAGCATTCCGTCGGATTTGCATTGTATCATTAAAACTCGGTCCATATCAATGGGTTTCCATTTCAAATATGCGTTGTTCTTGTTGAAGTTAAGCTTTATGCTATTGTAGTTATCCTGCAGAAATCACATTAAATAATGGCATCCCGATTTTGTCCTTTTTCATTCCAATGAACATTCTTTTTTTTTTCAATTCAGGTCCTTCATTAACCGTCTTTATTATCTCTAACTTATCTACAATGGAATAGATCCTTGAAGAACGCATTACGAATGTCTCAAGTTGGTCCAGTCAAAACATAATTCGGTTCAGCACAATTTTCTAACTCGTTGCCTTTCGATCTCCAACACCAGACAAGAAGATACGTTCGCCAAAAGAGTTACCCAGCAGGTTTTCAGTGAGTTAAAAAAGGCTAATTTGGTGGTACCGGGCTGTTTTTTCAATGTCAACAACCATGCGAATACAATCAAGGAACTGATGGGTGTTGGGACAAGCAAAACACGGATTATAGGAATCCAGGAAATGGGTGGCATTAGAAAGAGGATCATTGCCAAAATGATCTACAATGAACTTTCAAACAATTTTGAGCATTGTTGCTTTTTGTCGAACATCCGTGAAATGTAATAATGCAAGGGTATTGGATGCTTGCAGCATCAACTCATCTCTGAGATCATCAAGACTGAATCACCGGATATAAAAAAACATAGAGGATGGGATTAAGACAATTCAAGACAAGCTGTGCACTGAAAAAGCTCTCATTCTTCTTGATGATGTGGATCAAAAGAAACATATGGATGCATTCGTAGGTAAATGGAATTGGTTTGGGAACATGAAGCAAACTTATTATTACTACTAGAAACAAAGAGGTGCTTGAGGTGACGATTTTCTTGAAGTTAATGGCATGGACAGTGATCAATCTATTTGATTTTTTAGCAAACATGCCTTCAAAAGAAATTCTTTTTTGGATAAGTATATCAACCAATCCAATAAGGCGATAGACATTGCTGGAGGTCTTCCATTAACTCTTGAGATCATAGGTTTGCTTGTATGGCACACTAAAAAGGAAATGTGGGATGCCACATTAAAGATGCTAGAGTGTTCCTCGCGATAAAGTTCAGAGTAAGCTGAAAATAAGCTATGATGCATTAGATTTATGGTAAAAAGGCATTTTTTTTATATAACTTGTCTTTTTATTGGGTATGACAAAGATATTTTGATTCCTTATTGGGATGAATCTATTTTTTTTTTCAAAAGAAATAAAAGATATTTTCATTAGTCATGAAAATATTGAGACGTGAATTATTGTTGATAATGAAACTATTTTTCTTTGAATAATTATTTCAAGCAATATAAATAATCATTTACAAACAATTTAAAAAAAATATTTTCTACAAAACAAATGCAGGCTAAATGCATCTTATATCGTTAAAAAATTCATTCTAAGGGAAAAATAATTTTCTTCTTGCTAGAGAGAAAATCTTTTCATAATCTAAACTTATTACTATGAAAAAAGTCTATGAAGAACTTTTTCATTGCTAAGTAGTTTTCTATCATCCAAATGCTAAAAATACCGTGAATAATTTCTGGCTAATCAAGACCTTAACAATCAGTCCCCGTGAATGACCATCTTTATTTCCTAGATGCTGACAATATTGCCATGTGCCTACTCCCATGAATGAATTATTGGATTTTTTTTTTTTTATATACCTAGGAAGCATCCGTGAAACTGTTGATGAACTTTATATATCGGAGTTAGAGCAAATCTTAGATGATCCTGGCGCAGTGCACCCGGGTCACTAGAGGGCCTACCTGACAGTGAGCCCCACGAATTGTGAAATAGCCTACTAAGTGGCAGGCCCCTAGTGGTCCGGCGTGCACCGGACCATCCAAAACTTTTCCATCGGAGTTGATACTAAAGCACACAGAATCACGCAACTGTTTAGCTGGACATTGGAAAAACAATGGGAAGTGTGCACACTTGACTGTCATATTTAGTGGGCGCGCGGTATCGTTCTGCTAAACAATGGGAAAAAAAAAATGGAAGTGGGCACTTTGCACTCGACTTTTTAAACCTAATCATTGCACTGGCTATTACCCTTTCTGCCCTCGAGATTTGAAATTCCTATGGTATTAAAACTCCCCTTGAGATTTGAAGCTCCTATATTTACGTGCTTTGTCAACTTTGACAGGCCTAAGTGATGTAGCAATGAATCAATTTCATTAAACAATTGTGGCACACTGGCCCACGAATCTCTGCATGTTTAGCCAATCCTGGTTTCTAGATTTAATGAACTACATAGTTCTCCATTTGTAATTCTCGTATTCACATTTGTGCTTATGGCTCCTAAACTTTTTCCATCTCTTGTTGCCACTGCTTTTGCTGCTGTGCTGTTTCATTTTTTCTTGAAGAGAAGATCAAAGGAGATCGATGGTGGAGAGGCAAATGAAAATGCAGATGCAAACAATGGAACAGCAGGAGGCACTTCTTCTACTCACACTTCAAAAGAAGGTCAAGGAATGGATGCTTCATCAGGATATGACTATGAGGTATTTTTGAGTTTCAGAGGACCAGATACTCGATCAGGTTTTACAGACTTCCTTTACACTAAATTGAAAGATGTGGGAATCCGCGTATATAAGGATGACGAAGAGCTTCGCGAGGGGGAAGAGTTTGGCCCAAAACTTCTTATAGCAATTAATCAATCAAGGATCTCCATACCCATATTTTCGAAAGGTTATGCCTCTAGCGTATGGTGTCTCAAGGAGCTAGTCCAGATGGTCAAGTGCCAAAAGATCATGGGACAAAAGATTATGCCCATTTTTTATGATGTGGAACCTTCAGAGGTTCGGCACCAAACTGGGGGTTATAAACAGGCCTTTCTTTCACATGAAAACAAGAAGCGATATGACAAAGAGAGTATACTAGAGTGGAGGGCTGCTCTCAAAGAAGTGTCACTTCTAATTGGATGGGACCTGCACAACTTACCCAACAGGTAACTGCTTATAGCATTTCACTCATGTGCCTTGAATCATTAAAACTTGTCTCATTTCGTATGGCTTCTTTTCTAGATTTGTGTTGGCCTTGCTGAAATCGATTCTGTGTTATTAAGGTTATATTGCAGAAATCATGCTAAGTAATGGCATAAACCAGATTTTGTCCCATTTTATTCACAGCAACATTTTTTTTCTAGTTTGATTCATTCATTAGCTGAGTACCGATGCTAATTCATTTACAATGGAATAAATCCTTAAAGAACACATTTCGAATTCAATTTGGTCTTCTTAGAGCATAGTTTAAAACGACACATTTTTCTAATCCATTGTCTTTTGCCTCCAACAAACACTAGGCAAGAAGGTGAGTTCGCAAGAAAACTTACCCAGAAGGTTTTCAACGAGTTAAAAAAGGCTTATCTGGTGGTATCAGACTACTTGGTTAATGTTGACAACCACGTGGATGCAATCATGAAAATGATAGGTGATGGGACAAGTGAAACACGGGTTATAGGAATCCACGGGATGGGTGGTATCGGAAAAACAACCATTGCCAAAACAATCTACAATAAGCTTTTACACAACTTTGAGAATTGTTGCTTTCTTCGAGATATTCGAACAATGTCGTCAATTGGTAATGGCATTCAACGCTTGCAGAATCAGCTCATCTGTGACATCCTCAAAACAAAATGCATTGATATAAAAGACACCGATGAAGGAACTCAGACAATTATAGACAGGTTGTCTAATAAAAGAGTTCTCCTTCTTCTCGATGATGTGGAAGAAGGGAATCATATTGATGCTTTTGTGGGTAGGCGTGGTTGGTTAGGCAGAGGTAGCAAAGTTATTATTACTACAAGAAACAAGAATATTCTTCAAGTTCCTGAAGTGGACTGTAGTTATGAGCTCAGCGGCATGGATACCAATCAATCTCTTCAATTGTTCAGTAAACATGCCTTTAGAAAAGATTATCCTTTGGCGGAGTGTATCGACCAATCCATGAGGGCTATAAGCATTGCTGGAGGTCTTCCGCTTACTCTTGAGGTCATAGGTTCACTTTTAAGTTGCATTGAAAAGGAAAAGTGGGGTCCCACATTGAAGAAGTTGGAAAATGTTCCTCATGCGACGGTCCATAGTAAGTTGAAAATAAGCTATGATGCATTAGATGTTCGGCAACAGAATATATTACTTGATATAGCCTGTCTTTTCATTGGATATCACAAAGACATTTTAGTTCATTTTTGGAATGAATCTAAATATCCGGAGGAAGCCATGGAAGTTTTGCAGAACATGTCTTTGATTAAGATCACAGAGAATAATACAGTGTGGATGCATGACCAACTCAGAGACTTTGGAAGAGAGATTGTTCGTCAAAAAAGTGGGACAAAAATAGAGAAACAAAGCAGGGTGTGGGATCCTAGAGAAGGATCTGATTTGCTGAGGAGACATAAGGTAGAATCTTTCCCATATAAATTCCTAGTATTATGGATTTTTCTTTTTCAAAGAATGGCCATTTACTTTTTGGTTGTCTAGCACCATTAAGACCTCCCGAACCTTTATTTTTGCTCTTTTTAGATTACAGGAATGATAGTGCTGAACTCAACTGCTTAATGTAGTGGACTTGAACATTTTTTGTTTCCAAATTTTTCCTTTGGGCAGGGAAATAAAGAAATTGAAGCTCTTCGTCTCAACTTGGACCATCAGAGGCAGTATCGTTTTACCTGCGAGGGCTTTGAGAGCCTATCAGAGCTAATGTTCCTTGAAGTTGGCGGCTCGAAGGAAAATTTTTGTGCAGAAGATAGGCTTCTTTGGCACGAATCATCATCAAATGCTCAAACAACTATTGAAAGTTCACATCTCCTCCCACAATTACGATGGCTTTCATGGCGTGATATCCCCCCAGCATTTAACATTACAAGTTTCTCCATGGAGGATGTGATTTTTCTTGATCTAACTGATAGTGGAATTACAGATGATTGGAAGGGGTGGAGCCACACGAAGGTATCTTATACGCTAGACAACACTTCTTGTTCCATCTTATTAGATACAAACTAATCTTGGCATGACGTTTCTTTTATAGGTGATGAAGAATTTGAAAGTTCTGGCTTTGTCCTATTGTCAAAATCTCCAGAGGCTGCCAGAAGGGCTGGGTAGAGATCTTGCAAGCCTCGAATACCTATCTCTAAGCTGGTGCAAATCACTGGAGAGGCTTCCTGATTCAATTGGGAATTTGGAATCCTTGATTTATTTGGATACATCTGGCACAAGAATTAAAGAACTACCAGATTCTATAGGAAAGTTGAAAAATTTGAAAGTAGTGAAGATGGAGGATAGTGGCATAAGCAAAATACCCGATGCCTTTTGGATGATTGAGAAGCTGGAAGAAATAGAAGCCTCCAAAGAACATGGTAACGAACGTTTCCACGTGAAAATTGGCGACTGCATCTACAGGAATAAATCCTTGAGGATCTTAAGATTGAGGAGTGTGGATATATACGCACTACCGATGCTTCCAGAAAGTCTTATCGAATTAGAACTGGATAAGTTGAACATGGACACCTTGCCAGATCTCTCGAACCTCGTTAATTTAAAGAAATTGGATCTGGAATTTGGCGGACTTGGTGATGATGTGAAATCTGACGGGCTTGTGGAAGATCCGATACCACAGTGGATTGGCAACTTAACCAACCTGGAGTCTCTGGCCTTAAGCTCTCCTTATGTGACCACCTTACCAATAGACGTTGGCCTCCCTCCTCAACTCAAGTTGCTGCGCCTCCGGTGCTCTAATCTGCGTTGCCTCCCGAGGCTTCCCTCAAGTTTATCCTCCTTAAATTTAAACGAATGTGATTCACTTTGCTCGGTGGATCTATCGAATTTGAAGAAATTATCGTCTCTCGAGATTTCAGCTGCTGCAGTTGCAAAGATTCAAGGCCTTGGTTGTCTGGAGAACCTAAGAGAGTTGCGGCTTTACAGACTTGAACAGATGGGGATACTACCTGATCTAGGCAGATTAGACAAAGTAAGTCTTAAACTAAGATCATGTGAGGGTGGTCAGGCTGAGGTTCAAGGTGAACTCTCAGAGTTTTTGGATATATTCAATTCTTCTTACTGTCCTTCTCTACAGAAGTTGTCCGATTTGTCAAGCTTGATGGGACAGCGAAAGGTTAACATAGTTGCCTGCTGGGATTTAAATGTGGAGACAATTGCTGCGTCTGTTTGTAACTATCTACGACTGAAGGCTTTGAACAGCTTGAGATCCTACCTGACCTAAGTAATCAAACGAACTTACAAGTCTTCACGTACGAAGTTGTGGTAATCCAATCGAGATTCAAGGTGAACTGCCACAATCTTTGGAAAGAATGGATATTCATTAATGTGAATCTTTACAGAAGTTGCCTGATCTGTCAAGCTTGAGGGAACTGCAATAGGTTGACATAGAAGGCTGCACGAAATTAAAGGGGAGGCAATAGTCGGCTCTGCTCAGAGAAGTCGGGCGAATTGGGAGGAGAACCGACAATATTTGCAGCTTTCTGCCCTTGGGTAGATGGAGATATTACCCGCTCTAATTGATCTGACCAAACTAAAACGTCTTCAAGGATGTAATTGTGGCTGTCTGGTAGAGATTCAAGGTGAACTCCCACAATCTGGGGAAGCATTGGAGAATCCTTTCTGCAAATCTTTACAGAAGTTGACCGGTCTGTCAAGCTCGAATGGAATGCAATCGATGTATGAGACTAAATGGGGAGGCAATTTCTTGGCTTTGCTCGGAGAAGTCAAGTCAGATTTGTGGGAGAAAACGACAGATCCGAATCTGAGGGAGAAGATGAATAAGTGCGTGTTCCACTTGAAAGCTTCTTTATCCATGGCCACATATTGTTGCCTCGTGTTCAGACTTTAAATGAATTGAGGTAAGTTATTTAATCTGTCAACCAATGTATTTCATTTTTCCGCGGATGTGAACAAAGAAGTTTTACGTGCATTTTTTAATGACCTTTTGCAAGTTCATGTCAACCAATGTATTTCATTGGTTGCAAAGATTCAAGACCTTTCATTGTAAGTTATTTAATCTGTCAACCAATGTATTTCATTTTTCCGCGGATGTGAACAAAGAAGTTTTACGTGCATTTTTTAATGACCTTTTGCAAGTTCATGTCTGAAAATCTGATGAATGTATTGAAATTATGATACTTCCAAAGAACCAGAGGATTCTTAGTTATTTACAAATATTTGTACTCTTTTCCTAGTTTGGTTTGGCTTTTTACCTATGTTTTCTTTGGATGGTTTCTCCTTGCTTTTTTGTTTCCCAGCTGGACGTACACATGTTCCTTTTTCTTTTTCTTTTTGTTCAGTGAGGGATGCATGTCCGTTGCATCATTTTAGAGATCTTTGTCCATCTGCTGCTTCCCATACATTGAAGTTCATAACCTCGTCTTGTAGTGGAGATAACTTTGTTGATGCTGAAAGAATTAGCTGGAAGCTACGTTGGAAGGTTATATAACTATGGTTCTCATCCTGGAACTTTACAGCACAATCCACTCTTTGTTTCAACTGTCAAAACTGTGAAGTAGACAGAACCTCTGTATTGATATGCTTGAGTTCAGTTTATTTTCCAGGAAAGGTGTGCTTCTTAGTAGGATTTGCAAATGTTATGGAGAAGTTATAAAATGAAGAAAGATGAATTTAGCTTGGATGGCGGTGTCAATAGTTGGTGCAGCAAGACTTCCATCTGTGATGGGAGAGAACTATCTAGCTACTCCAGGGTATCATAAATCATCTTGTAGTTAAGGCTAAATTTCAGCAATACCTGTGTGTACAACATATGATAAGTCTCACTTGGGGCCTGAATCATGTAAATGATACTCTTGCGCAATCTTGATTATTACCTACATTTTCTATAAATGGTTGTGCCTTGGGGATAATCTGTCATAGAAGCCCTTCCATTCACCCCAAGTTACACTGCAGGGTTTTTTTAGGTTTTAAGATTGACTAGAAGTGCTAAGGGAGTTATGTCAACCGACCGGCCTTTTCCCGGTTCCTATGTGAAGTTCAGTTGAATTGTCCGCCTATCGTCAGAGAAATCATTAAAGCAGGGCAGAGGAATTCATTTTGCATTTTCATCTAAAGTGTGTTTTCTTTATTAATATGCAGCAGAACTTGCTTATCAGTGCTCAAATTTTATTTACAAGGAAACACTTGAAGGGTACGTCTGGAGGGGGAGAAAAATTGTGTGATTAAAGTGTCGTTCAAAGATGTCTCAGTCGCACTTGCCAAAACCAGTTCATGGACCCTTTGATGTGAAAATGGCGTTCAAGATAGTATTACTCATGAGTACAATAGGCCCTCTACATAGGAAACACAAATTATAGGAATGCCATGGAGTGGATGGTATTAGAAAGACCACTCTGGCCAGAATGATCGCCAATCAGCTTTACATGGCTTTGAGCACTATTACTTCCTACTAACATCCATGAAACTTCAGAGCTCAAGGGCAGTGAGTACTTGCCTCATCAAGTCATATCCAATTCCTCGAAAGGAAATTGATAGAAATAAGTTATGTTGACGAAGGGAATCAAGACATAACTATAGGCTTAGTAAAAGAGTTCTGGTAATTCATTATGATGTTGACCAGAATAATTAATTGAATGCACTCATGGGTAACATAAAATATTATTCAGAAATTACTGAACTCGTTAATGTTGAATATCAGATGCCGAACGATCTTGAAATTCTCAGTGCTTTGCACTGTTCATCATTGAAGATAATCTCTTCTGTTAGTCACTTGACATGTCTGTCGAGGCTCTCTCTCGGAAGCACAATAATCGCACAATTTCATAGTCGATTGGAGCTCTTACAAAACTTGAATGCTTGCCTTTTGTACGAATGTATACAGAGGCTTTCTGGACTCAATCCACAATCATCAATCGCTAACTTGGATTAAAGAAAGCTCAAACTCAGTTGAATCTCTTTTCAAATTCAAGAGTGGTTCATTGTAATAGAAAAGCAATTAGGGTGACGGACTGGGTTGTCAAAGTCCATTGTAGAAAAGCCTTCCTCCTAATTGGATTTTACATCCTCCTTAAACCCTTTGCAGACTTCTATGTTTTGAAACTGCACGGTTAAACAATTTCTTACTGAATGGATATTATCTTCCTAACCAAAAAAGGAACAATAAAATGCAAGGTCCATTTGTTTTGCAGGCTCCCTGTCCGAATCTCTCTTTTCAGTTCCTCTCTTCACTCCAATCTGGAAGCACTTTAACATCGGTGAAAGGCCAATTTGACTTTAAAAGACGACTGTTTTTGGTTACATAGGCCAATTTCTTTCTCGATTTGGCTTAACAAGCAGTGAAAGAGAAGAACACCATTGAACCAACGTAATTGTGCCTTTAGAGTATAGAACCATTTGCTACTCCGGATAGTATTCTCTGTTTAGTTTGATCAAACATGCCGTCCTTAGATCAAGTTTCTGAATATACAGGTGCGGACTATTGCCGTGAAGGATGAGACCTTACGCGAGAAAAATAAGAGTACAATACAGTGGCGGAAGGAACAGGAGCCAATAGCAATGCTCAACTTGAAGAGGTACTTCAATTTGTGAAATATTTGCGAGGCTGAATAGAAATGGTAAGGGGATGCAGAAGGGAATGATATGATCCAGATTGGGGCTCAGGACCACTGTGATAGGAATTATATTATGCTGATCTTCATTAATTCCGGTTTCGCCAACAACAACAAAAAAAAAGCACCCTGCCCAGGTGATTGTCGACGAATTAACATGTTTCCCAGTTCAAGTCAAGTCAAAGCAAAGACTCTGCAGTCAAACATGTGCATTGCAACTGTAAACTGAGACGTTACTAGATGATTTTATGGTGAAGTAAAAGCTTCTCCCTAATGAGGGGCCATCAGTGAGGCCTAAGCGACCTTCACCCGGCAAGGTTTGGCAGACCCTCGCCAGCACCAGGCGAGGGTCGCGCGACACACCGTCCCCATATCTAGGGCAGCAAGCCCTTGCCAAAAGCCACCGAGGCCCCACCCTGGGCCGGTGAGGGCCAAGCGACCTCCTGCAGCCCTAGGTGGTGGCTTCTGGCCAGTAGCTAGACCTCTGCTAGCTATTCCCCTCTTTTTTTATTATAAAAAATTAACTTCTTGAAAATGTAATTTAATTTATATTTTACAAAAATTGATTTTCTTTTGACGTGGCGCTTATGTGTCTTAAAAAATAAAATTAAAAATGTTATGTCCGCGTTTTCTATTCATCTAACTGGACAAAACTAACGAATGGACTTAATTAAATCAACTTGACAAATTTTATGACTCGATTATACTTTTTGCAAGTTTTAGGACTCACTTGCAATTTCGTGCCAAGTTATAGGACTTCTAGTGTATTTATCCCTAAAATTTATGCATTGTTTGTGAAATGTTTAGTTGTAAATATTGTCACACCCTGAACCTCGAGCAAGCGTACATCCCGCAATGCTTGAATAAAATGTGACATTCTCAGGTGACGTCGTCGACCCAAACCTTTATGCACATGCGAAAGCGTATTAAACAATCCCTGGACAACAATCAAACAAGGGATAGAAAGGTAAGACAACCAAATAACACAAAACACATCTCATGAAACAATCCCGTGTTCATATACAAAAGACTAAACCAAAGAAAGGTTTATCTAACTTTGGGATCTACAACCACTAGCTCTATGTACACCAAAAAGGCATGCTTCAAAAACTATCGCCTATGAGACCCCATGACGTATGTGTCGTACCTCTATTTAGGTACCTGAAAAAAAGTTCACCGAGTCAATTCCGCAAGCTCCGATTAGGAAGAAATCCACCCAATGATAACTTATTCACAAAAAACAATCAAGGTCTAGAAACATTCATATCTTACAACGTCTGAGACTATACATTATTTGGTGATGTTCACACTTCACAGTTCATGCATATAAGTATATGATAAACATCTTTAACAACTGAATCACTTCACATCAATCGGCATATCATCACAAAGGTCCCGATTATAAGGTCAAATCATTATGACACGTCTCATACCATGTCACACAATTTCGTCTCATAATAAGCTTCATCATATCAAACAATTCAATCAGTCGTTTAGTTGTTTCTCATTCAGTGTATTCCATGCCTCAAATCCTTGCCACAACCCGCGAAGATTCTCGCCTCAGGTATGCAACTGTCTACCTCGTTAGGCTCTACCTCGTCAGTTATACACCCTGCGAAAAGTTATCGCCTCAGGGTATCCTATCAAAGTCTCAAGCTAAGCTCTTATCCCCTCAGGGTCTCTGGAACAAAACCTCAAGCTAAGTCCATATGCCATGTAGTACGGAGGCAGAGGCGTTACATATCGCCGTCCCTTTCCCGAATCCATATGCCATTCTCAACACAGCATACACCAGTCATCACACAATCACATATCATCATATATCACACACCATCCAGCCAACATTAAGGAGGTCAAACATCTGGCCTTATTGCACACATCCCATACTGTACCAACTTAGCTAAATATCGAACCACCCTAATTGGCAAAACCAAGTCATTTGTGTGTCTCCACGTCTAATCCAAAAACACAATCAAATGAGTTCGTAAAATTTTTAAATTTGAATATGTCATAAATGACACATAAATTAACATTTTTCATGAAGACACCTTGCTCCAAATCCTTCTGTAAAGAGAGCAGTAAATCATTCAAATTGTTACAAAAGCTGATGTAATTTTCAAAAATCACGTTCTTTAAAACCAGCTTGGTTCGGAATCCAAAAACTCGTCTGTTTGATCTGAAATTCGACTATGTTACACTAAAATAAGTGATAAACAACTTTCATGAAGAAACTCTTTCGAAATTCAAACTCCAAGAGTGGATAAAAATCCATAGATCATCAAAAGGTCAAAAATTCCAGCAAAAATAGAGGTTATGTTTTGTTCAAAATGAAGTTAACATAAATCCCTTTTAAATCTATAAAATCTTGAGTAAAATATACGTCATAGATGAAGATGTTTAAAACACATTTAATGAATGAACCAACTTCATAATCTCATCACATCTCAATCCACAAAATCAGCAAATAACAACAGTTCAGTAAATATATTCCAGAGAAATCCTCTATTCTGAACTAAACCATTATTACTTGTGCTAATCCAGTCTAACATTCATCTTATCATGCTGGTTAACACTCATCTCACTCCTTAAGTGTGATCGCAACCTAAGAAAGGTTTGAAGGCTAACTCACCTGATTAGTAAACCAGTAAGTCCACGACAACTATGGTGTGAAGACGACTAAAACTCGAGTTTACTTTAACTTCAAAAGAAACTCAGATGATGCTGAGAAAGCCTTGTATGCTGCTTCCTGAGTTGCTAGCTTGAAAGCTGCATATCTTGGCTGGAATAATTGAGGTGGTAAGAAGTGAAAATATTTAAGAGAAGCTAAAGGAGATATAGTTGTATCTCCACGTTCTGCTGTAAAGAGGATGTCAAGAAGCCTTGAAAGTCAAACTAAAATATCCAAAACTAAAATATCTAAAACACTTGAGTACATTCCTTAAAAGTCTTCTACTCTATCCAATAGTAATTTTCTCCTCTCAAACTTCTCCAACAAGCCAAGTTTGAAGGCCGTAATACAACGGCCCCTCATACCTACGAATTTTGCACCCATTCTCTTCAAGTCACATTCAAATCCTTATTAATTCAAGTCTTCATCAATTCAATCCTAACTTGAATTCTTTTCCACAAAACTCCCATCTCGACATAATCTTCCCAAAAGATGAAACAATGTCCTAAAAATAAATCGTGACACGCTCAAACATTCAATTCCCAAATATGAATTCAATTTCACGGTTAAAATCAACCAAAAACGTTCCTTGTCCAATCCAACTTACTAGGTAGCTTTTAGAGATTATACCCCTTAGCGGCTTTACCCGATAAGTTATTAACTCGCGAGTGATCAGCTCCAAGAGAATGGACCATAGGCACATCGGTGAAAAGCCCATTCAATTTACTTCAAATGGGGTTCGAAAATCAGAATGTCACAAATATTCAATGACATTATTTTACATTGATATTACTATCTACAAATTATTTGATTAGTGGACAGTTGCAAAATGTTTTTGTAAGTTTAAAGAACTTATTTTTACATAAAAGAACATGTTAATAATAATTTCAAATTAGGATTCTTAGACAATGATTAGGAATCAAGTGAACTTTCAAATTTAAAATCGTATATAAATTATTCATTAATGTAATAAGTTTGCCTAAAATAGATGCTTAATTGTTAAGCATTAATAATTTGTGCGAGTATGTCTAAAGAACTTTGTGCTCAAAATAAATTGCTTCAGCAACTAAAAACATTGTAGCTAAGCTGAACAAAGGGGAGAAAATGAATGGCAATAACTACGAAATTTAAGATATGAAAATCTAGTATATGCTGGAAGAGCACGAAGCATTGGAAGTTATTAACCAGGTTATGGAAGAACTTGAGGATGTAAATACTGCACAATACAAAAGAGACACAGTAGCATTTGCTGTGTGGAAGAAAAAGAACTCCATTACTTGTATTATGTTGCTGAGTAGCATGGACAATGATGTCATATGGGAGTTCATGATTTTGAAAATGCCAAGGATATGTGGACAGTATTGGCAACTAGGTTCAGTCAAATATCTATTACTAAACTGAGACAGCTCACTAGCAAGTTTTACTCATATAATATGCATCATTGACAAAGCATGAAGCAACATTTGAGGCGTCTGTCAAACATGATAAGAGAACTAAAAGGTGTTAGCCACTTATTGACTAACGAGTAGCAAGTGCAAGCAATATTCATTTTTTACCTTAAAGTTGAGAGCAAATGAAAATCCACTTGGCCCACAATAACAATGTAAATTTTTTTTAAGATGCCAAGCGACACATTGACTAAAAAGGGACCACTTCTGGCGGCTAAACTAGAGATCGACAACTATTTTGTAGGTTTTAGCTCACATGGAGTTTTTAGCTCCAAGCAGAAGCATCAAGGTAGGTTCAAAAAGTGAAAGGGTAAAAGAATGAATCCATCTAGAAAGAAACAGAAGCTCGACCATCCATCTAGAAGGAAATAAAAGCTCAACCAACGTGGGAAAGCAAAGAGTCCTTTCAAGAAAAAAAACATTTCAAAGGTGAAATGTTACAATTATGGCAACAAGAGTCACTTTGCTAGCGATTGTACAGTAGTAAGCCAAAGAAGATAGAAATCCTTTGTACACTTGAGAATGATACTTATGTATCAAGTTCGATTTTTCTAACTGAATCTTATCATTTGTGAACTATAGACTCAGGAACCACGGACAATATAGGAAAAGACAAAGATGTTTTCATGAAGTTTCGACGAGTTCCACAAGGAGAATGTTGAATATATGTGGAGAAAAATTCCAAAGCGGAAATCAAGGGCACCTCCCAATTAAATAAGCATGGTGGTCACACAATTTTTCCGCATGATGTATTATATGCTCTTGAAATTTGTCAAAATTTGGCTTCATTGTTGGTTTTGGTGAAGCTTGATTTTAATTTAAACTTTCATGATAGAGGTATTGACTTGTTTTGAAACATGTATGTATGGTTCTAGATGATTTTGCAGTGTTTGATATTGACTATGGTAATATTGATGTTTGTCATTCCTTATTCACATTCTCTAGATCTTGTGATAATGATGTGAATATCTAGCATGCTAAACTAGGTCATTCTAGCCAACAATGAATGAATAGATTAGTCAATGAAGTCTTATTGGATAATATTGAAAAAATTGATTTGCCCATCTATGAGTATGGTCTAATTGGAAAAATAATACGAAAATCATTTTGAAAGAGAACAAGAGTTGGATTTTCTTTATAATTGATCCATTCAAAACTCTATGGTCCAATGAATTTAAGAGCAAGGCATGGGGCTATAAACTTCATCACATTTATAGATGATTATATTCAATTTGGATATCTTGATTTGATTTTTCATAAATATGAGGCAGTAAGTTGCTTTAAGAAACCAGACTATTTGTCCTTCAGGCCCGAAAAAACCCTCTCGCATGAGAGCTTCCCCTGCCGCCATGGCAGCACCATCAATCAAAAGCTTTACCCCCTAAAACCCTACCTCTCTTTGTCGCCATGACAGTATCACTAACCCAATAGCCCTCCCCTCATCAATCTTCAGCTTCTCTAATCAAACCCTAACTCCCTCTGTCGCCATGGTAGCTTCCATAATCCAAAGACCCCCCCTAAAACCCTAAACCATTCCCACGAACAATACAATCACTCCCAATTTCTCCTCTAAACACAAATAGCCATGTGTCCTCTAATGATACCGACCCATTCTAAACCACCCCCAAATCTCCGTTTCATACCCAAAGCAATACAACAGTCTACTCCGTTGAGAATGGTTCCTCATCAAGGATTTCTTTGGGCTTGAAATCTTCAGTTGAAGGTAAAATGGGAGAGTTGGTGGAAGAAGCAGCTCGGCTGGCGGCTCTATGCAGGAAACTGGGAAGCCTGTGGACGCAAAAAAAAAGGTAATAGCTATAGATGAGGAAATTCCTACAAAAAAAATAGATGAATGTAAGCTTTCGCTTATTGGAAAACTGCATCAAAACCCAAAAATCAACATCCAAGCTTTCCAAACCACAATGAGGAAGTCATGGAAAATGGAGAATGTAGAAATATCCTTAATAGCCCCGGGCACTTTTGAATTCAATTTTAGATCTGCTGCTGATAGAACTAAAGTGATGGAACAAGGATCGTGGTCCTTTGCTAGCCACCTTCTGCTGCTTAAGAAATAGGAACCCAATACACCACCAGCATGCTACAACTTTAATGACTATGAGTTTTGGGTCCAAGTCTATGGCCTACCGACTGAATGGATAACAGACAAAGTAATATCCAAGGTGGCTAATGAAATAGGTCGGGTAACAGCCATGAAGA
This sequence comes from Melaleuca alternifolia, assembly GCA_019926035.1. Classification (NCBI taxonomy): domain Eukaryota; kingdom Viridiplantae; phylum Streptophyta; class Magnoliopsida; order Myrtales; family Myrtaceae; genus Melaleuca; species Melaleuca alternifolia. The sequence goes on along the minus strand of JAGKPW010002342.1, from coordinate 117,285 downwards.
TTGAAACAAGGGGCTATACAACATATAAAATGGGCAGAGCGAGAGTGGAATTAGACATATCAACTCCATTGGTGCAGGGATCAATTTTTAGTAACAAAGGGAAGAGATTATGGCTGGAGTTTAAATATGAAAGACTTCCTCATTTTTGCTATTATTGTGGGAAAGTTGGTCACTTTGCACAACATTGTGAAAATACCCCAAGCAGTGATGAGAGTATTGATAAGATGAAAAATTTCCCATTTGGCTCATGGCTAAAAGTAGAGGCTGGTGAGTTTAGCCCATATTAGGATATCTTTTATGTGAAAAACCTAGAGGAGATTTTGGAGGATGAAACAGTACCTGAGTCCCCTAGTCAACCAGGTCAGATGGTGTTATATGAAGCAGTTGGAAAAGAAACGGCGAATAGCACAGCTGCAAGAAAAGGGAAAGCTGCCCAAATGAATACACCAATAGATGAAAACCATGAAAAGATGTGGATAGACTCTCACTATATCTAGGCAATGGAAAAGGTATTTGTATTACTGATGATGTTGATGGATACCAGGCACCAAAGAGGTGTAAAAGCCCTAACACAAGAGTCAACAACAAGAAGAAGAGATTCTCGCCTTACGAGACCCAAGTAACAGAGAATGAGATGCTGGATGAAACACTGTTAATGGACACACAAGTCCTAACTGAAGAAGAAATGTACAATCGGGCTTTGGTGGCTAGCCCTGATAAGCCACCAAGTTATAAATGAAGTTCTTATGCTGGAATTGTCAAGGTTTAGGTTCACCCTTGACAATTCAAGCAATCAGAACCCTAGTGGTTCAAGAAAAACCTGCTATAGTGCGCCTACTGGAGACAAAGAATAGAGAGGAAGCTGTAAGGAGTATGCAAAGAAGACTGGGATTCCAAAATAGTTACATAATCAATCCTATTGGCCTGGCGGGGGGTATTGTTATCCTGTGGACTGATCAAGTAGTTCTACAAGTCATCTCAAGTTCTAATCATGCAGTTGATGTTGTATGCGAGTTAAAGGAATTAAAACGGAAAATGTGCATTACCTTTGTCCATGCCCCGACTGAGTTTCAGCAAAGACTTAAACTATGGGAGCATATTCAAAGCACATTACAACATCAACAGGATCTATGGCTATGCATTGGAGACTTCAACGAGGTCCTATACCGATGGGAGAAAGTGGGAGGAAGGAAAGTGAAAAATTACAGAGTAAATACTTTCCAGAATTTTCTGAATGCATGCAAGCTAATGGATATTGAGAGTAAATGCTGTTCATTTACATGGTCAAATAACCGAGAAGGAGAAGCCTTGGTGAAAGAGAGGTTAGACAGGGCAGTATGTAATCTGAATTGGCGACTCTCTTTTCCTGCTACTGAAGCTTTAGCCTTACCTGCGATAGGATCAGACCACAGCCCCTTATTAGTAGAACTGCTCCCAATGGTTAAAACAAGAAAGAAGGAATTCAGATATGAAGTTTTTTGGCTGGAGGATGAGGAGTATGATAAAGTTTTTGCATAATCATGGTTGTTATCTCAAAGTGAGTTTCTAGATCTCCTAATGAGACTTCGTAAGACTATTGAAAGCCTACAAGCATGGAGTAGGAGGAGGTTTAGGAATGGGGCCAAACTGATTACTACTTTTAAAAGGGAGATACAAGAGATAACTAACTCACAAAATCCCCAAGGGGCTAAGGGCAGGCTAGGATGGTTGAAAAGAGAAGTGGAGAGAATCTGGAGACAAGAGGAACTATATTGGGTGATGAGGTCCCGAGTCCAATGGTTGAGGTGGGGAGATAAAAACACCAGGTTTTTCCATGCTACGACGTTGCAGAGTAGACATAGAAACAAAAAAGTAATGTTGAAGAATGATAACGAAGAATGGGTTAGACTTCCTTACCTGAAGGAGATGGCCTCTCAATTCTTCTAAGACCTATATAAATCTACAGGAGATCGAAATTTTACACCTATCCTAGAAAAGATTCCCTGTTTAGTTAGTGAAGAGATGAATGCAGCCATAACAAAGGAAATTACTATTGAGGAAGTCTACCAAGATACTGTTCAACTCGGAACTTTAAAAGCCCTAGGTCCAGATGGCATTAATGGTAAATTTTTCCAGCACCATTAGAAAGATATCAAAGAGGATGTATTTAAGGAAGTGCAGGAATTTTTCAGAGCGGGTCACTTGAATCCTGAGATGAATAAAACCTCAATAGTCCTGATTCCTAAAGTGCCTAACCTGGAGAACTTAGATCAATATCGGCCTATAAGTCTTTGCAACTTCATCTATAAAATAATCTCAAAGACTTTGGCCAATAGACTTAAAGGTTGGCTGCCTGGTTTGATTAAGGAGGAACAAAGTGCTTTTGTAAGCGGGCGTCAAATACAAGACAATATTCTCATTGTTCAAGAAGTACTCCACCAGCTACGAATCAGGAAACGAAGAAGAAAATTTCAGGCAGTGTTGAAAATAGATATGAAGAAAGCCTACGATCGAGTGGAGTGGGATTTCCTTGAGGAGTGTATGCTTAAAATGGGCTTTAGTAGACTATGGGTGGCTTGGATAATGGAGTGCATTAAAATAGTCTCATATAGCATTAAACTAAATGGAGAATCCTTACCTTCCTTCTAGCCATCTTGTGGCATTAGACAAGGCAACCCACTGTCCCCATATCTATTCATCATCATGGCAAACACTTTATCAATATTATTAAAGCAGGAGGTGGATAACGGAAGCATTAGAGGCATTAAGCTCAGTCCGAGATGCCCGGTTTTATCCCACTTGCTATTTGCTGATGATCTCATCCTTTTTCTTGATGGAAAGATATCTGAATGTCAGAATGTGGCCGGTGTCCTGAATCAATATTGTATGGCGTTTAGTCAGACAATAAACTTGAAAAAATCAGGTATATTTTTCAGCAAAGACACCCCAAAAATGCTGCGTAGTAATATGTCATATGAAATGTGTGTCCCAGAGATAAAGAAGACGGGGAAATATCTAGGAATCCCATCAGATTGGGGAGAGTCAAAAAAGCAAATGTTCTCATGGATTCTAGATAGAGTGAATAGAAGCTTGAGGGGTGAAAGGAAAGCCTATTATCAAAAGCGGGTAAAGAAATACTGCTTAAAACAATTGTCCAAGCTCTACCTCAATATGCCATGTCCATCTTTAAAATACCCTTCTCTATATGTGGGGCCATTGAAAGCAAAGTTGCAGATTTTTGGTGGAAGAGCAAGGAAACTAAGAAAGGAATGCACTGGATAAATTGGTCTTTCATGAAGAGGAGGAAGGATGAAGGAGGTTTGGGTTTCAGGGACCTAATAGATTTTAATCAAGCCATGCTTGCTTCCCAAGCATGGAGACTGATGCTGAATGAAAACTCTCTTTGGGGGAAACTCTTTAAAGGACTATACTTTCCAGACACTTACTTCTTACATGCATAGAAAGGAAGTAGACCATCATGGGGCTGGCAGAGTTTAGTTTATGGGCAACAAGCAGTTTGTGAATCATCGCGATGGGTAGTGGGTAATGGTCAAAAAATCAAAATTCGTGAGGACAAGTGGATTGAAAGAGGAATCATCGGTGGCCCTGCAAACAAGGAAGATCCAACTTATGTTTCTGAACTTATGGTGGTAGGAGATTGTAGGTGGAATGAAACAAAGGTACAAGAATCCTTTGAGGAAGGCATAGCCAGGAATATCATATCAATTCATCTCAGTCCACTAAACCTAGAAGACAGATTGATATGGGAAGGAACGAAGACTGGAAAGTTCACAGTGAAAAATGCCTACAATCTTATCAAAGAAAATCATACGCCTAAGCAGTTTCAGCATGCTTCCACATCCTATCAAACCCCAAAAGGACTATGGAACCGTATATGGTTAGCAAATGTTCCCCCCAAGGTTCAATTTTTTCTACGGCAAATCAGTAACAATGCTATAGCCACTAAGGAAAATCTGCTTCGAAGAGAAATGTTACCTGATAGCATATGTCCTATCTATCAACAAGCCTCGGAAACAATCGAGCATCTCCTCCTCACATGTCCATGGACACAACAGATCTGGCGCAAACCAACCATCAATCTCGACGTGCAGGCGGGCAACATAGACAGAATGGCAGAATGATTAGTTAATATACCACTAAAATCATGCAGTCTTGACTTTGATTTTCTCACTCTATTACTCTGGAACATTTGGAAGGCTAGAAACCAGGCGGTATTTCGAGCAACCGCAGCAAACCCACAATAAATTATACAACTAGCACGATCGGAAGATGAAAACCAGAAGCAATGGTGCAGTAAACTAAAGCACAAGACAGGGGAGCAAGAGATGTTACCTGTGCAATGGCAGCCTCCTCTGCTCGGAACGCTCAAAATCAACGTCGATGGAACATACGACCCAAACACGGGAGAAGCGGCTATGGCCTGTGTGTGTTGAGACTACAGAGGAGTCATCATCGATGGATTTGCTTGCTCGTTGAAAGCATCATTGCCGATTCAAGCGGAGGCAAGAGCTGTCTTAGAAACCCTAAAACACTTCAGGGATATGCACGAAGAGAAGCTGATCGTGGAGTTAGATTGCCTTGATCTGGTGTCTATGATCTGTGGGAGTACAGATCAGATCTGCTGGGAGGCTTATACGGCCATCACCGAAGCCCAATACCTCAAATAGGCCTTCTCTCATACCTTCGTACAATACAGCCCAAGAGAGTGCAACAAAATTGCACATTGGGCTGCTTCGGCCCAGCGTTTGAAGAGACTTCCAAAAACCTGGTTTTTATATCCTCCGCCAAACCTTTTAGAGCTTCTTGTTGCGGAATGCTCCTTGTTGTCTTCTGAAACTTTTGTCTTGAGGTAGTTTTATAAAGTATGTTTTTTGACCCAAAAAAAAAGTTGCTTTAAGAAATTTATGATTTCGATAGAAAATCAATTTATCCGATTGAGATCGAGAATACTTATCCAGTCGGTTCAGAAATTCAAGTGATAAAAAAGGAATGGAGCTCTCGGATATTGAAGTATGGGAGAGTTCTCCTGCCCTGACTCATTTGAAGAAGTTCAGAGTCAGTTGCACTAGATTATTCCGGTAATATGCATTTTGCTCATCGCAAACTACCAGAATCTCTGGAGTAATCGTCGATTGCAGGCCCTGCTATATTTTATATAAGTTGATAATATTTATCAGAGAGAGATAACATCCATGAGGCCTCTGACCGTTTCAACTTGAATAGGTTCAAACGATGCAACGTCTGGCATTGCTAAGGAGATTCGGCCATTTCTCGAAAAATTTAGAAGACAGGCTCTGCAGAGGAGTGCATGTTTCCAATAAGAAGTGCATGCACATTTTTACAATAAGAAGTCCGTGCAGTTCTCGAAAGATCCTTCGTTTACAACCAGATTTGCTGTTGAGGAAGCTTCGAAACTTAAACAAATTGCTTACTGCCCTATGTCATTTCAGTGGACTTTTGCAATTGTCTTTCGTGGAAGCGTGTTCTTTATACTAAATGAGAAGCACGACTTGGCAAGTGGACTTGAAATTTGATGTTCTCGCAACCTTTTATAAGTTAAGTACCGTCCGTTTTTCCAACCACTTTCTACCTTTTAAGATGGATATCTCTGAACTCATGAAATGGGACCATGTTTTCTTTCTGTCTATTTCTAGAGTTTAAAATGTCTTGGACATGTCCTTTTTTATGGATTTGGTTGGTGAACTAAGTAAGTCAAATTGATGCTACTTTTATGGCATTCGACTGCATTAATTTTGTCAATTTACATGTTGATTGTTTATGTGATATTCTCGAAAACTTGCTAGATCATACTTTGAATTGAAGCTGAAATCCATTCACATCGTCCCCTTGATATTTAAAACTCCTAGGAAATGAGTTACGTTGTCGAGATTTGAGAGGAGCTAAACCTGCCTTTTTGAAAAGATCACTCTACTCCGTGCTACGTCAAAGGCGAAAACATTGATGTTCTCCCATTGAGAAAAATCAATGAGGTCCTGGTTATCATTTGGGGGGCCAAATTTCCACAACCAACCTTCGAAAGGGGCAATTTTCGTTCTTGAGATCTGAGAGGAGACAATCTTTTATCAAAGCGGGTGAGCTTGGCTGATCTTGGAGACCATCATAGCTCGTGAAATTTTGCTAGTTCCTCTTTTGTTTTTTCTTCCTCAAAGCTAGTGCTGAGTGAACGCTTTTTAGGAAATGCCAAATGAAGGACATTGGCGTTCTCCGATTTCGAGAGAGTATTTTTTCGGAAGTTTTTTATGAAATTGCAGTTGAATGTTATCAACTCAAAAGGCATTCAGGAAAACAAATAGTGGGCACTTTCGCTCCTTGAGATTTGAGACTACCTTGGCTTCTTGTACTTAATCCATCCCTGATCTTGAGCGCCGGCTCTCTTCTCTGCTATTCCACCATTGGCCTGTGAATTTCAAGCTTGAAACTTTCTGGTTGCTAACTCATTAAATATTCGCAAATTACAAACTTTTTATGAAGTTTTATCAGCGTGGTAAGTATATTATGAAGATTATCAAAATTTTATAAGCATTCCAATGAAGCGGTATATTAATTCATTTGAAATTTTACCAATGCTGTACATAAATTATTAATTTTAGTATAGATATATCAACATACTATTAAAATGGTAAATTATTGACTCCTACAGAATTTTACGTGATGTTTTACAAACATCGCATGGAAGTATTAAATCACCAACTCTCAAATTTTACCATTGTTCTAAGTAAATTACCAGCACTATCAAGAATTTGACAACATTTTAATGAACTAGTAAATTACCTACTCCTATAATATTTTACCCATGTTGTTAGTAAATTGCGAACTCTTATCAATCGCACTCACCAGGCGGTTTTGCACTCTTTGGTAAGATGAAGTTGAAAACAAAAGGATTCTTGAATCACATAAGGCGATCAAATCATAATGACAGAGTCGCAGAGGCCAGATTTAAAATACTTAAAAAAAATGCACTTGTTCAAATCCAATTTGAACATCGAGCTATACTTGAAATAATGGCTACTATATCGGCACTTATTTTTATTTTAACAAATCAAATGAATAATAGTGTATCAATATTTCATTTTGAATTCTGGATTTCTATAGATTAATGGTCTCGCATTGTCGGGAAGTCCCCGGCGGCGAAAATTTCGAGACTGTACATGAATATTAGAATGCGGAGGGGCATATTCCCAGGACCAACTTCAGAAAGAACCAATTGTCATGCTTATATATGAGAGAAATCCTTTTCTTATCTTTTTTTTTTTTTCACTGGAGCCCAGTGTTAATACAAAATCTTCCAATGCGGACATCTTCATTTTTAGATGCCTGACAATATCGGCATGTGCTTGTCCTAATATGATAGAGTAACCATATAGGAAGCTGATATTTTACGTCCTTTATTCCCCAGATGAAGCGGACTCTCAACCACCGCGATTAGATTATTGAACAAACAAATCATATTGGAAGCATCCACGAAGTTGCTGTTGAACCTTATAGTATGCATTAGATGCTGAATAATGCAAACCACGCTACTGTTCGGCTTTGGATTGGATAACATATAGTGTGTGCCCTGTTCAATGTTGACTTTGCCACTGTTGCATTTAACATTTTAAAACAGTACAATTATGTCTAGCAAACAAGCATAGTGCCATCGCGGCTCTCGTGTGGCATGTTTACTCATGTTGGAGCTTCTAATCGGGGTCTCGCATCCAATCATTTTAACAAGTGGAAAGTTCCATCAATAGAAATAACCATCAATATCACCAGTAAGCAAGTAGACACAATTGATCGGCATACCTACGTCCATACTTGACATTTTTAGAAGGTATTTTTGTATGTTACCTAAAAATAAACGTTGAAAAGATGTCTAATAAAAATTTAGGGTGATAAAATATATATTTTTGTCAAAAGTTATAACCATTAACTGGCTTCGCTAGTAAATAAAATGTAAGGAACTCGTAATCTAGTAGAGGAACCACTTGAAAAATGAAGCGGCAATCTGTGATGTGAAACAATATTTTAGGTAAATCAGTTGTTTCGTTTGTATATCAGTTATTACTAACAATAAACATCTCAGACTTATAAAATGGAAACAATGTTAATAATCCAGCACAAATTTAAAACTAGTAATCTAGTTGTTTTTTCGGTAAGCGACAACCGTTAACCAAGACAACTAACCAAGCATGATAGCGACTTGTAGTCTATAAGAAAAAGTACTTGCCCACTTATAAAAGCAAATGATTGTTCATGAGTCACAACAGTATTTACAATCTGGTAGATTGATTATTTCGTTGGTTAGGTTATTACATATGAACATCGTTTCTCATAAATTCGAAACTGAGATCATTAGGAATATTCCTTGAAATTTTCTCAAGGTTGCGTGTATATCTGATTGTTATCTATGTTAAATAGTCATTTAATAAAAATTATAAATACTCATGTGCTCTTCTTCAGTACATACATCAAAATTTAGAGAAAATTCCACATTTGTCTCTTATGCATTTTATTATTCCTAACTTGGTATCACAGCTTCCTTTCGACCCTAGTGCATCAAATGGGAGCACTTCACCTCCCATACAATTGGAGCATGATAAATCCTTCCCGTCGCTCAACGGTGTTCATCCAACTGCATCATTCCCATGAGTTAGTGCCATGGTAGTCTAGTTATCGGGCTTTTGTTTTCTTTTTCATGAAGGTATATTTTACGCTGCAAAGATGCTTTTTTCCCACAATGACTTTTGCTCAACAAAGCGTAGCTTATTTCGCTTGACGTAGCCTGTCGCCACGCCAGCTGTATCCATCATGCCTGTTCAATTACTGTTCCGACAGCTGGAATAATTTTTTTAGAAACATTTTTTCTCTATTTTTACTTCTCAAAATAATTTTTGAGTAAAATAAGGCATTTAGTAACTACACAAAATTTCTATTCTTAAAATAGAAAAATAATAGGAATACATTTGGTACATTAAACAAACTTCTTGTTCTATTTGTTTTTTCTTTTTGCTCATGGAAAACCGAACGCGGTCAACTACCGCCTGTTGCCTCCTGTTGCCCAACCCCTATCGCTACCTAAGGACAGCCAGCCGATCATGGGCTGTGGGCAACCGGTGGCAACAGCGATTAGGCAATAGGCGAGCGGCAACGGGCTACGACTGGCAATGATCGAGGGCGAGGGTTGTCGATGGCAAGCATTTGGGGGGCGGTGGTTGCTAGCAGTCGGATGGCATCCGAGGGTACAAGCTACAAGGGTCGCCAACGGTAGTGGGGTCGCCGGCGGTCGTCAATCGAGCACTGCACGGCGGTCGTCGATCGGGCGCCACACGGCGGTTAGTGCCGGCAATCAGCGGTCAATCAATCGACAGTAGTAGGTGGTGGCCAGAGATGGCCGCAACAAGAGAGAAGAACAAAAGAAAAAAATTTCCCAGGAACAAGATGCTACTTTTTTTTGTTTTTTATTTTTGTTCCAAATAATCTCAGGAACAACTTTTTATTCCCGAAAACAAAAACAAAAAAACAAGTCGGCATTATTAAGGAATAAAAGAACAGAAATTGGGGGAAATAGAAACGTTGTCATGCGTTACCAAAATCAGTTGCAAAAGGCGCATCATGCTCAGCTCCAACATCAAAGTTGACCACAAGCAATTCATGTTGCTGGCTCCAATTCTCAACTTTTCACTTCTTATTTCGAAAAGTCAACGTCACCACCAAACTCATCCCTGTCAAATGAGCAACATATTGAAATGGCGTTGTCAACAAAGGCTAGGATATTACTTGAATGTCAATGTCGTGGATATAAAAGTTTTCATGGCACTATTTCACTTGATTTCAAACTCATGAAGCTTAGTCACTTTGAGTTTGAGGAGATGGTAGAGATAATTAGGGACTTTTTAAGGATAATTTCCTATATTAGAGACATTTGATAATTTTACTAATTCTCAGTATCTTGTATTGCTTGATTTATCTTATATAGTCACCTAATAAAGCCAATAAATAGGATTATGAATTTTGATTCAATACAGACATCAAATTATACAGCAAATTCTAAATTTCTCTCTTCCACATTATTATTCATAACCGAAACAATGTTAACAACATGCTTGGATTTAGAGGGCTAAAATCGTCATTTTCTTGTAAGTTAGAACTGTCAATCGAGACTATTAATAAAGTATATATGCATTCATAACCTAATAGTGAAAATAAAACCCATTTGTAACTTTGAAAAATAAAAAATTGAAGTCCCTTATTTGGTTTGAAGATGAAAATTAACTTTTTATTGACGACTTGCTAATAGTTAACCACACTAGCAAGTTATCATTTAATTTTTACTTACCGAGGATACTTCAAGTTTATTATTGTTTCTTTAAATTTACCGTGCACGGAACGAAACTCCATTTTTTTAGCGAACGGAATTTTAGAAACGTGGAGATTTCAAACTACAATGATCCCATCTGACGAATAGCTCTACTTAATATTTTGATCTAATCTAAAGAGAGTGAAGGTTATTCGTGCAGAAGGGACATCAAGAAGAAACAATTTATGTAGTCAAACAAAATCTTACAAAGTAGAACTTTTCTTCTTTTAAAAGAATGCTCTGCCTTGTGCTATGTCCAATAAGAACATCTTCTAGTTCTCCCCCTGTGATTTAGAAAGCCTAGGAAATAATTTATGTTCTTGAGATAGGAGCCGGACTTTTCTTTTGAATGAAAACTTTGCACTGTACTTTGTTCGCCTTCTCCGCCAGAGATTTGTAACTCTTAAGAAGTCTCCCCTTGAGATTTTAAACCCCTATGTTCACATGCATGGTCAACTTTCACATGCTGAACTGACGTTGCAATTAATCATTCTTATTAAACAATTGTAGCCCACTAGCCCACGACTCTCCCCGTGTTTAGCATTCCTGGTTGCTAGGTTAAAGGACCTCCAGAGATCTCCATTTGCAATTCTTGTACTCACACTTACATATGTTATTGTGGCTTCCAATCTTTTTCCACCTCTTGCTGCCACTGCTTTTGCTGCTATGCTGTTCCATTTTTTCTTGAAGAGAAGATCAAGGGAGATCAATGGAGAGGAGGCAAAAAGCAATGCGGCTGCAAACGATGGAACAGCAGGAGGCGCTTCTTCTACTCACACTTCAACAGAAGGCAAAGGAATGAATACTTCATCAGGATATGACTATGAAGTATTCTTGAGTTTCAGAGGACCAGATACTAGAGCAGCTTTTACCGACTTCCTTTAAACTAGTCTGATAGATGAGGGAATTCGCGCATATAAGGACGACAAAGATCTGCCGGAGGGGGAAGAGTTTGGCCCAAAACTTCTCCAAGCAATTGATCAGTCAAAGGTCTCCATACCTATCTTTTCGAAAGGCTATGCCTCTAGCATATGGTGTCTCAAGGAGCTAGTCCAGATGGTCAAGTGCCAGAAAACTGGAAGACAAAAGATCATGCCCCTTTTTTATGACGTGGCCCCTGCAGAGGTTCGACACCAAATTGGAGACTATGGAAAGGCTTTTCGTTCCCATAAAAAGAAGCAACGATACGATGGAGAGACCATGCATCAGTGGAAGGATGCTATAAATGCAGTTGGGGCAATAAACGGATGGGATCTGCACGACAAGACCGATAGGTTACTCCTGACGTGCCTTGTATCATTAAAACTGGATGCATTTCATTTGTTTTCTCTCTCGCTGATATTAAAATTTCATGCTATTGAACTTATAACATAGAAATCACCCTGAAAAATATCACAATCCCAATTTTGTCCTTTTATATTCCAACGAACATTTTCTTCAGTTCAGGTCGCTTATCAACCCTTAAAACCAACGTAAATCTATGTACAATGGAATAAATCCTTGAAGAACACATTGCAAATAGGTTTGTAGTTTTCAACTTGGTGTTGTCGGAACATAGTTTGGTTCAACATAATTTTCTAACTTGTTACCTCTTGACCTGTAACAAACACAAGGCGAGAAGGGGAGTCCGTGAGAGATACTGTCAAGAAGGTTTTCAATGAGCTGAAAAAGCCTTATACGGTGATATCAAACAACTTGGTCAATGTCGACAACCAAGTGGATGCAATCATGGAAATGATAGGTGCTCAGACAAACGAAACATGGATTATACGAATCTACAGGATGGGTGGCACCGGAAAGACAACTACTGCCAAAATCATCTACAATAAGCTTTTAGCAAATTTTGAGGGTTGTTGCTTTCTGTCTAAAATACGCGAAATGTCAGAGCGCAACGGCATTGAGTGCTTGCAGATCAGCTCATCTCTGACATCCTCAAAAACAAATGCACAGATATAAGAACTGCTGTTGATGAGATCAAGATCATCAAAGATAGGTTGTCTAATAAAAGAGTCCTCTTGCTTCTCAATGATATGCATGAAAAGAATCATATGGATGCACTTGTGGGTGACCGTGATTGGTTTGGTAGAGGGAGCAACCTTATTATTACTACCAGAAACAAAAAAGTTATTGATGTTCTTAAAGTGGATGACCGTTATGAGCTTAAGGGCATGGATCATGATCAATCTCTTCAACTTTTTAGCAAACATGCCTTCAGAAGAGATTTTCCTTTGGACGAGTATGTCGACCAATCCAACAGGGTGTTAGACATTGCTAAAGGTCTTCCGCTAGCTTTAGAAGTCATTGGTTCACTTTTATCTCACATTGAAAAGAAAAAGTGGAATGACATATTGGAGAAGTTGGAAAATGCTCCTCACACAGAAGTTTGATGTAACCTAAAAATAAGTTACGATGCATTGGAAGTTCAACACAAGCATATATTCCTTGATATAGCTTGTCTTTTCATTGGATATAAGAAAGACGTTATGGTTCATTTCTGAGAAAAGTCTACATTTTATCCAGAAGAAGCTATGGAAGTGCTGCAGAACATGTCTTTGATAAAGAATGAAGAGAATAACGGAGTGTGGATGCACGACCAACTCAGAGATTTAGGAAGAGAAATAGTTCATCAAGAAAGCAACACCAAAATAAAGAGGCAGAGTAGAGTGTGGGGTCCTAAGGAAGGTTTGGATTTGCTAAGGAAACATAAGGTAAACACCAACCTCCCAATCTTTATGGATTTTTCCTTTATAGAAAAAAAAGCCAGTTACTTTTTGTCTTTCTAGCACCATTACGACTTCCTCAAGCTATAACTTTGCTCTTTTAAGATTACATGAATAATGATGCTGAACTGAACCGGTCAATACAGTGGACTTGAATAAATGCATTTCCCTTCAACTTTTTCGTTTTTAAATTTTCACTTGGGGCAGGGAAAAATGGAAGTTGAAGCTCTCCGTCTCAAGTTGGACGATCAACAGCAGCATTGTTTTACATATGAGGGCTTTGAGAACCTATTAGATCTAAGGTTCCTTGAAATGGACGGCTCCATGGAAAATTTTCATGCAGAAAAGAGGCTTCATTGGCAGGAATCGCCATCAAATGTTCTTCCAGCTAATGAGAATTCAGATCTCCTCCCACAATTACGATGGCTTTCATGGCATGATATTCCCCTAACATTCGACATTGCAAAATTCTCCATGGAGGATGCGGTTATTTTGAATCTATCTTGGAGTAAAATTACGCATGATTGGAAGGGGTGGAGCCACTTGAAGGTATGCCATACGTTGGACAGCACTTATTATTTATTCTCATTAGATTCAAAAGTAATCTTTGCATGATTTCTCTTTTACAGGTGATGAAGAAGTTGAAAGTTCTGGTTATGTCCAATTGCCCAAACTTGAAGAGAACTCCCGATTTATCTGCTCATTCAAATTTAGAACGTTTGACCATACGTTACTGTCATTCATTAATCGAAATTGATGAGTCAATTTGCCAGTTGTCGTGCTTAGTTTCCTTGGATATAGGGTGTGGGAATCTTCAGAGGCTACCAGACGAGCTGGGTGAAGATCTCGGAAGCCTTGAATACCTATCTCTAGATGGGTGCATATCGTTGGAGAAGCTTCCGGATTCGATCGGAAAATTGGAGTCGCTCATTGAGTTGAATATCTCCAGCACGTGGAGGGTCAGAGAACTACCTGATTCCATTGGGAATCTAAAAAATCTGAAAGTAATGAAGATGGAGCGTTGCTACTTGAGCAAAATACCCGATGCCCTTTGGACGATTGGGAAGCTCGAAGACATACAAGGCTCCAGAAGATATAGTCACCAGCATTTCGATGGGAACATTGGCCATTGCATCCATGCGAATAAATCTCTAAGGATCTTGAGATTGACGTTAGCGCATATATACGTACTACCATGGCTTCCCGAAAGTCTTGTCCATCTAGAACTATATAATTTGTACATGGACAAGTTCCCAGATCTCTCGAACCTCCCTAATCTGAAGGAATTGGATCTGAGATTTGGCTCCCGTGACCTTGATAGGAAATCTTATGGGCCCGTGGAAGATCCGATCCCATGGTGGATGGGGGACCTGACCAATCTGGAGTCTCTAGACCTGCGCTTTGACTGTGAGACCGCCTCACCAGCAGACGTTATTTTCCCTCCTCAGCTGAAGTCACTTCACCTCCGGTGCCCCAATCTCCGACACCTCCCGAGGCTTCCGTCGACTTTGTCCTCCTTACTTTTGAACGATTGCGAGTCACTTTGCTCAATGGAGGATCTATCGAATTTGAAGAAATTATCCACTCTCAAGATTTGGAACGCTCCACTTTCAGAGATTCAAGGCCTTGGTTGTTTGGAGAATTTACGAGATTTGCTGCTCAATAGGCTTAGACAGGTGGAGAGACTACCTGATCTAAGCAATTTAAGCAAACTAAGCAGTCTTCAAATAGAAACTTTTGACAAACTTGTTGAGTTTCCAGGCGAACTACCGCCATCTTTGGGAGAATTGAAGATTCATACCTGTGGATCCTTACGACAGTTGCCTGATATGTCAAACTTAAAGGGACTGCAAGATTTTGGAATATTTGGAATCGATAATCTAGTTGAGCTTCAACTCGAACCGCTTCAATCTTTGAAAGAACTGCGGATCGGTTCCTGTGAATCTTTATTGAAGTTACCTGATCTGTCAAGTTTGAAGGAACTGCAACTAGTTGACTTAAGTGACTGTAGTAATTTAGTTGAGATCCAAGGTGAGCTACCACAATCTTTGAAAATAATGGATATTCATTCTTGTGGATCTTTACGACAAGTGCCTGATCATTCAAACTTGAAGGGACTGAAAAGGTTTTCCATCCGGTAAATCAACCTGGACATCCTGTACTTCATGATTGCCTGGAAATTAAGTTTCCCCAGTCATTTAAGTAAATAAAGCAAGTTGTGTGATCTGTCAAGCTTGAAGAGACTGCGAAATGTTAAAAATGATTCATTGCGGGAAATTAAATATGGAGACAATGTCTCGGCTTGGCTCGACAATGTCAGTCGAATCCGAGGGAGATGACAACGAGCGGGCTGAATGGGACGGAGAAGACTACCAATCTGAATCTGAGGGACAAGATGCCGGACGGAAGGGAGAAGATGTGGAATAAGTGCACGTTCTCTTGAAAGCTTCTTGATCCACGATCACAGATTGTTTCCTTGCGTTCAAACTCTATACAAACTGAGGTAACGTATTTCATCTGAAACCCAATATTTTCCCTTTTCTGCAGTCAAATTCTTTCACAAATATGAACATAGAAGTTTCACATGCACTTTTTTTCGTGACTAGATGACCGAAAATCTGATGAAGATATTGAATTCATGATCCCTCCGTACAATCAGAGGGTTCTTAATTATGTACAAATATCTATTGTCTTTCCTAGTTTGGTTTGGCTTTTTTAGCTTATTTTCTTTGGATGGTTTCTCCTTGCTTCTGTGTTTCCGAGCTAGAGGCATGCATGTCGATCGTATCGTTTTTATTTAGTAGTTAACAAATAATTAGAGTTCCTTGTCGATTTGCAGTTTCACATATTACTAAGTAGATGACCTTGCTTAGCATTGGAGATAAGTTTTTATGCTATAAACAATCAGATGGAATGTGAGTTGGAAGGTCCTATAACTATGGTTCTCAGCTGGGAACTTTACAGAATAATCAACTCATTTTTGCAGCTGCGAAGTAGACAGACCCTCTGTATTGATGTGCTTATATTCAGTTTTCTTTCGAGGAAAGGTACCGCTTGTTAGTGGGATTTGCAAATATTTTGGAGAAGTTATAAAATGAACAAAGGTCAACAGTTGCTGCAGCACCATCTGTGACCGGAGAGGAGAACTATTTAGATTCTCCAATGTATCATAATTCATCTTGTAGTTAAGGCTAACTTCTACTACTATCAGTGCGTAGGACATATAATAAGTCTCACTTGAGGTCAGAAATCATTTAAATGCACTCTTGTGTGATATCCATTACTGCCTCGGTAAACATTATAAAAGAAGCCTTTCCATTCACCACAAGATATACTGGACGATTCTTTTAGGTTTTAAGATTGACAAGAAGTGGTAAGGGCGACATCTTGAACAACTGCTCTTTCACCAGTTTCTGACGTCGGTGAGAGGAATTGAAGTCTGAAAAACTTAACAAAAATCTTTTTGTGCAGGGAGCAATGGCTAATTGGGCAGCTGTACAAATGAAGGCCGAACCTTCTCTTGAGAGACAGAAACTTGGAAGGGTAGTGAGGGAAGCCGTTGCCTATTGATGGAAATTGTTAAATCCGTTGAACTCTATGTGAAGTTTCAGTTGATTTGTCCACCCTTTTTCAGAGAACTTGTTCATCAGTACTCAAATGTTCTTTCACGAGGAAATCATTTTGCAATTTCATCTAAAAGCGTGTTCTCTTTATTATAAGCAATAGAACTTGCTAATCAGTCCTCAATCGTTCTTTTACGAGGAAATTCTTGAAGGGCTCGTCTGGAAAGTGAGAAAATTTGTGTGCGTACAGTGTTGTTCAAGGTAGTCTTATTTGCACTTGCCAAAACCAGCTAATGGACCTTTTGTTGTGTTATTGTTGCTCAAGGGAGTCCTATTTATGAGTATGATAGGCACTCGTAGCACCAGAAACACAAATTGTTAGAATTCATAGAAAGGGTGGCATCGGAAAATTGACTCACCAGAGTGATCTACAATCAGTTTTCACGCGTTTTGAACACTATCACTTTCCTATTAACATTCGTGAAACCCGAGAGCTCAAGAGCATTGAGTACTCGCGGAATCAACTCATCTCCGATGTCCTCAAAGGGAAATTGACAGTAATGAGTAATGTTGACGAAGAGATTGCGACAATTTAAGATAGGGTAGTAAAGGAGTTCCAGTCCTTTTTTATGATGTTGACCAGAAGAATTAATTGAATGCACTCATGGGCAACATCAAATGATAATCAGAAATTACTGATCACTCTTTAGCACTGGATATTAAGCACCAAAGAATCTCGAAATTTTCGGTATTGTGCATTGCTCATTTTTGAAGATGATGAGTTTAGCCCAACCCATGACCCGTATAGGTAACTGAGTGTAACTGCCTTTGGCACTTATAAATAAAAGCACTTCTCGTTCTTTTGTTGAAGAACGTTAGAAAACAGTGAACACAAAAAGAAACAAAATCTTCCTAAAAAATGCACAAACGATCTCCAACAACCTCTCTATGTGATATATCGAGACTTAATCTGTGAAATTAAGGTATGTTCATTTGTGTGATATAACTTTCTAATTAGCATTTTGGTATATATTTATACGTCCCATTCATTTGTATCAGAGCCCAGCCTTTTGAAATCGTTTCTATGTTCATTACGTGTGAATTTAATCAGAATTGGTAATCGACAATGTTAGCTGCTTGGGTACAAAAAAGGACACCTGATTGTACCGTCCGGGGCCACTTCTCGAATTTTTGCGTTTTGATGACACAGGGTGGAAATTCTGGTCAAGAGTCAAGACAAGCAAAACGGGGAGTGGCACACGGGGGTGCCTCACATGCGCGGCACGCCCCCACGAAACAACGCGGGCATGGGTGATGTCCGACCAGTTGACCGACCCGACCCAATGTTGACCCATTAACTTATTCAATCGGGCAACTGATAGAACCAATCAACTTGGTCAGACCGATATAACCATTTGGGCTGGTGCGTTGGACCGAACCGTCCGGTCCAATCGACCAAAGACCAGTTTTTCACATACATTCACACGCCGACCAACCTAGTGGCATGTGTTGGCACATGGGAGCTTTGATCAGAGCATGGTTAATACCTACATGTTCGTATTGCAAATTTGTACATCGTGGTATAACTATTTGGAATTCCTAATATTTTAAAAGGTGCAAAAATATTTTTTAATACAATATACTGGTGACTTTTGAGGTATTATTATTTCTTTTAGCTTTTTTTTCTAGAGATTAGGTTAGATACGAATTTCTTTTTATCAACCTTCGTGGGAGTTGATCCCTCAACCTTTACCTATCAATATTTTCGAAGTTTCCGACTCTTCTTTCTATTAGAAAAATTCAGTATACAATTGTTTCAAAGAACATAACTAATCTTTTTGTTTTGTATTCGTTATAGAAACAATGGTCCGTCACCTCCTCACTCCCAAGATATTGAGGACGAAAGTCATGAAACAAAACTTTTTAAGGTTAAGAAGAGAATTGGCTGATTATGGATGGGAGGGAAATGTTAACATGTTTTAACATGCTATCAAGGTTAACCGAATGATACAACATATTATTTGGGAAGGTTTTCTCATGAAAGATGTTGAGAAGGTCGATGCTTTGAGAAGCACCTTACCTGAAGAATGGCAACCCGTTATTGATGTGCTTAGAGAATTCGACAAAAGTTTCCACATTATAAAATATTTGTGGAAGCCATTCTAAGAATATATATAAGGGCAACGAAAACATTGACACTGGCAATGAATGCGACCTGGCGCCAATCTAAGGGATTTGCAAAGGTCTTTCCTTGGTTATCATGTTCATCCGTTAAATTACCTAAGAAATTTTATGGGTCGATTCTTGATTTTGTAAAGGTAATGAAATACCGATATTCTTTCTTTAGGGACTTCTTGTTGTAGTGAGCTGTTTGTGGCTATGTTGCTATTTCCTTCTCAATGTAAAATTTATGTATTGTTTGTGAAATGTTTAGTTGTAAATATTCAATGATATTATTTTAAATTGATATTGCTTTCTACAAATTATTTGGTTAGTGGACAGTTCCAGAATGTTTAGTAACTTTAAAGAACTTAATTTTACATAAATAATCATGTTAATAATAATTTCATATTAGGATTCTTAGACAATGATTGGGAATCGAGTAACTTTCGAATCACAAATCATATATAAATTATTCACTAATGTAATTAGTTTGTGTAAAATAGATGCATAAATGTTACGCATTAATAATTTGTGCGAATATGTCTAAGTAATTTGTGTTCAGAATCAACTGCTTCAGCAACTAAAAACATTGTAGCTAAGCTTAACAAAGGGGAAAAATGACTTACCAAAAAACAAAGGGGAGAAATGAATGGCAATAATTATGAAATTTGAATAAAGAAAATCTAGCATATGCTGGAAGAGCACGAAGCATTGGAAGTTCTTAACCAGGTTAAGGAATAACTTGAGGATGTAAATATTGCACAACACAAAAGAGATACGGAAGCATTTGTTGTGTGGAAGAAAAAGAACTCTATTACTCATGTAGTAGCATGGACAATGATGTCATATGGGAGTTCATGCATTTTGAAAATGCCAAGGATATGTGGGCAGCATTGGCAACCAGGTTTGGTCATATATCTATTACCAATTTGAGACAGCTCACTAGCAGGTTTTACTCCTATAAGATGCATCATTGACAAAGCATGAAGCAACATTTGAGGCGTACGTCAAACACAATAAGACTAAGGAGTAGCAAGTGCAAGTAGTATACATTTTTTGCCTTAAAGTTGAGAGCATACGAAAATCCACTTGACCTACAATAATAGTATAAAAACTTTTGAAGATGCCATGTGCCACATTCAGCTAAAACAGGACCACCTTCTGGCGGCTAAACCAGAGATCATAATTTGCAGGTTTTAGCTCATATGGAGTTTTGAGCTCCAAGCACAAGAATCAAGGTAGTTTCAAGAAGTGAAAGGGTAAAAGAACGAATCCATCTAGAAAGAAACAGAAGCTCGACCATCCATCTAGAAGGAAATAGAAGCTCGACCAACGTGGGAAAGGAGAGAGTCCTTTCAAGAAAAAAAGAACATTTCAAAAGTGAAATGTTACAATTATGGCAAAAAGAGTCACTTTGCTCGTGACTGTAGTAAGCCAAAGAAGGTAGAAATCCTTTGTACACTTAGAATGATACATTGTTTGATTTTTCTAATTGAATCTCATCATTTGTGAATTATAGACTCAGGAGCCATGAACAATATAGCAAAAGAGAAAGATGCTTTCATGAAGTTTCGACGAGTTCCACAAGGAGCAAATTGGATATATATATATATATGGTCAACAATTCCAAAGCAGAAATCAATGGCACCTCCCAATTAAATATGCATGGTGGTGATCACACAATAATTCTACATGATGTATTATATGCTCTTGAAATTTGTCAAAATTTGGCTTTATTTTTGGTTTCAATGAAGCTTGATTTCAATTTTAACTTTCATGATGAGGTATTGACTTGTATTTTGAAACATGTATGTTTGGTTCTAGATGATTTTGCAGTGTTTGATATTGACTATGGTGACGTTAATGTTTGTCATTCCTTATTCATATCCTCTAGACCTTGTGATAATTATGTGAATAACTAGCATGCCAAACTTGGTCATTCTAGCCAACAACGAATGAATAGTTTAGTCAAGGAAATCTTATTGGGTAATATTGAAAAAATTGATTTATCCGTTTATGAGCGTTGTCTAGTTGGAAAAACAATAAGAAAATCATTTGGAAAGAGAACAAGAGTTGAATTTCCTTTACAATCGATCTATTCAAAAATCTATGGTCCAATGATTGTAACAGTAAGGCATGGGCCTATAAACTTGATCGCGTTTATAGATGATTATATTCAATTTGAATTTTTCATAAATCTGAGGCAGTAAGTTGCTTTCAGAAATTTATGATTTCGATAGAAAATCAATTTAACATAAAAATAAAAGTACTAAAATCCAATTGAGATCGAGAATGCTTATCCGGTCGGTTAAAAAAATCAAGTGATGAAAAAGGAATGGAGCTCTTGGATCTTGAACTATGGGAGAGTTCTTCTAACTGGACTCATTTGAAGAAGTTAAGAATCAGTTGCACTAGATTATTCTGGTAATATGGATTTTGCTCATCACAAACTACTAGAATCTCTGCCTTATGGAAACAAAAAATAAAGAAGAGGTAATAAGAAGGTTGAAGAGAAGTTTAAAGTTGATGAATGTTTTATTATGAACTCTCTTGGCATAGCAAAGGGTATGGCTATCTTTTGGAGTGGATAGGTTAGCCTGAATGTTATCTTTAGTTCTATGAATGCTATTGATGTCATTTGCGAAACTGGACCTTTAAGTCAGAAAATGAGGATCATGGTTTTTACATGCACCTACTGACTTCCAACAGAGATTGGGATTATGGGACCATATACAACAAACTGCTCAGGCCAACAGAGAACCTTGGATGTGTATGGAGGATTTTACTGAAGTTCTATATCAATGGGAAAAGGTAGGAAAAAGAGGGGTGAAGAACTACAGAACTCAGGCTTTCCAAAACTTCCTAGACAAATGTGAATTAATGGACATCAAAAGTGAAGGATGTTCCTATACATGAGCAAATAACCGAAGTGGAGAGGAACTGCTTAAAGAGAGGTTGGACAGGGTTGTTTGTACCTTGAACTGGAGAGTATCATTGCCTAAGGCAATCGTCCTAGCCTTACCCGCCATTGGTTCTGATCATAGCCCTTTCTAAATCTATGCCCTGAAATTCAAGCAAGAAGAAGAGAGTTTAGATTTGAAGTCTATTGGCTAGAAGATGAGGAATCTGCAAAGGTGGTCACTGAATCTTGGAATGGTTTTAAAGGAACCTCAGTGGACCTGGCTGAAAGATTGAGAAATGTAGCCAAGAACCTTTAGAAATGGAGTAAAAAGAGGTATCGAAATGGAGAATCACAGATCACTAGACTGAAAAAAGAAATGCAGGAGTTAACAAATAACTAGAATCTAAGTGCAGAAAGTAGTAGAATGAATGAGCTGAAAATGGAGGTGGAAAACTTGTGGAGACGAGAAGAGATGTATTGGGGTTTAAGATCCAAAATTCAATGGCTATAGTGGGGAGATAAGAACACAAAATTCTTCCATACCACAACGATCCAAAGAAGACAGAGAAATAGAGAGGTTATACTTAACAGTGATAAAAATGAATGGGTTAGAGATACTAACCAGCTGAAACAAATGGTGAATTCTTTCTTCCAAAACCTATATACTTCGGAAGGCAATAGAAATTACATGCCAGTAATAGAAAAAATCCCAACAGTCATCAGTGAAGAAGTAAACAAAGAACTTATCAAGGAGGTGACCTTAGAAGAAGTTAAGGCTGCTACCTTCCAAATCGATGCACTAAAAGCTCCTGGGCCAGATGGCCTCAGTGGAAAAATTTTCCAGCATTACTGGCAGGAAATCTAGATAGAAGTTTTCCAGGAAGTGCAGAATTTCTTTCGATCAGGTACCCTAAACCTTGAGATCAACAAAACCTACATTACCATGGTATCAAAGATGCAACAACTAGAAAAAGTTGAGCAGTACCGCCCCATTAGTCTTTGCAATGTAATCTATAAAATCATATCAAAACTCATGGCAAATAGAATTAAACAATACCTCCCGGAGATCATTGATGAGGAGCAAAGTGCTTTTGTCCAAAATCGCCAGAATCAAGACAATATTTACATGGTCGAGGAAGTGCTACATCAACTAAGAACCAAGAAGAGAAAAAAAGAAGTTCCATGTAGTCCTTAAGATTGATATGAAGAAGGCATACGATAGAGTGGAGTGAGATTTTTTAGAAGCTAACATGTTGAAAATGGGTTTCAATCATATATGGGTCTCATGAATAATGGAATGTATCAAGATAGTTTCATACAGAGTCAGAATGAATGGCGAAAGCCTACCTTCTTTCCAACCCTCATGGGGGATTCGTCAAGGTTATCCTCTATCTCCATATCTGTTCATTATTATGGCAAACACTCTGTCAGTATTGCTGAAAAAAGAGATGGAAACAGGAAACATCAAGGGAATCAAACTAAATGCCTCCTGTCCAGCCCTCTCACATCTGATGGTTGCAGACGACCTAATCCTGTTTCTAGAAGGAAAAGTGGTAGAGTGTCAGAATGTGGCATCGGTGCTGAATAAAATACTACTATGTTTCTGGCCAAACCATTAACCTTAAAAAATCGGGGATGTTTTTTAGCACAAGCTGGCCTCATGATCTAAGAAGAAATATGCTAAACGAATTGAGAGTCCCAGAAATCCAGAAAGCAGGGAAGTACCTGGGGATGCCCTCAGATTGGGGAGACACAAAAAAACATATGTTTTCATGGATAATTGACAGGGTGAGCAAAAAGATTGGAGGTTGGAAAGAAAATTACCTATCAAAGCTAGCAAAGAGGTCTTACTGAAAGCCGTGGTACAATACTTACCCCAGTATGCAATGTCTATCTTTAAAATTCATATATCTATTTGCAAAGCTGTTAAGAGGAAAATTGCAAATTTTTGGTGGAAAACAAATGAAAATCATAAAGGGATGTACTGGAAGAAGTGGGATATGTTAAAAAAAAAAAAAAGAGGAAAGACAATGGAGGGTTGGGTTTTAGGGATCTACTTACTTTCAACCAAGCCATGTTGGGGAAGCAAGCTTGGAGACTCTTTCAAAATCCAAAGTCCTTATGGGGGAAAATTTTCAAGGGCTTATACTATCCAAATACTGACCTTATGCATGCCACAAAGGGTTATAGACCATCTTGGGGTTGGTAGAGTATTTTAATGGGAAGAGATGCTATTCGAAATTCTACAAGATGGATAGTGGGCAATGGTGGAAGTATTAACATCAAAACAGATAAATGGTTGCCAAAGAGTGCACTGGGAGGCCCGGCAAACAGACACGACCCCACAACAGTAGCTGAACTCATGGTTGAAGATCAATATAAGTGGAATGAAGAAAAAGTAAGTGTATTGTTCGAGGAAGAGCATGCAAAAGACATCCTTGCTATCCATCTAAACCCACTAGACCTTGAAGATACTATCATATGGGAGCATATGAAAAATGGGGTGTTCTCAGTTAAGAGTGCATATAACACTTTGAGAGATGTGCAGGAGAAATCATAGGCAGAACAAGGGAGTACATCCTACCAAACCCCCAGACAACTATGGATAAATATTTGGAAGGCTTCAATTCCCCCAAAGGTTCGATTTTTCATCTGATAAGTCAATCATAACGCTATTGCTATGAAAGATAATCTATATCGACGTGGAATTATACCTGAAAATGGCTGTCCTTTATGCAAGAAACACCCGAAAACAATAGAGCATCTCGTCCTCTTATGCCCCTGGTCAAAGCGTACATGGTGTGACCCAACTGTAAACATCGAAATTGATGGAAATCAGGCAAACAGAATGGATGAGTGGTTAGCAGATTTCAAACACACCTCTATCACCTTCGATCTCCTCTCCATAATCCTATGGAAATTTGGAAAGCGTGGAACCAATGGGTATTTCATGAGAACAGAGTTGACCCTCAACAAATTGTCACCACAGCAAGAGTTGAAGAAAGAAATTTCAAGAAATGGGCTAAAATTCCAGCAAAACCCCCATGCGCGAAGAACGCCTTACCTGAAATCTAGTCTCCACCTCCGAAAGGAGCTCTTAAGATAAATTTTGATGGATCTTTCGATGTTGTATCCGCTGAAAGCACCATGGCAAGCATCTGTCGAGACAGCAAAGGAACCCTTCTTGATGGCTTCTCCAGCTCTCTGCGATCTTCATTAGCCTTCCAAGCCGAGGCAGAAGCCCTCCTCCAAACCCTAAAATTTTTTGCAAGACTACACGAAGAACAGGTGATAATCGAGACTGATTGCGCTTCTCTTCTGGAAGTGATTTGGGCACCTGCAGATCAGTTCAACTGGGAGGCACGTGGGATCCTGTCCGAGGCCCAAGCCCAAGCGTGCTTGTATAAGAGGCTGGAAATTGTCCATTGTCCAAGAGAAGCCAACAAGATTGCGGAGTGGGCCGCAAAAGCCCACTGCAAGAAAGAGTTGCCGAACTCATGGGTGAAATACCCACCCCCTGTTTAATGGACTTACTTTGTTCGGAAGTTAGCAACTTGTCATGTCTAT
Organism: Melaleuca alternifolia; assembly: GCA_019926035.1. Lineage (NCBI taxonomy): Eukaryota > Viridiplantae > Streptophyta > Magnoliopsida > Myrtales > Myrtaceae > Melaleuca > Melaleuca alternifolia. Next base: position 92,010 of record JAGKPW010002342.1, on the reverse strand, counting down.
CTCATTTCGATATCAATATATGAAAGGGATGATTTTTTCGTCCAAAAAAAAAAATCGTTGATTGCAGGCCCTCTTATCCTTGATATAAGTTGATAATATTTCGCAGAGAGAGATAACATCCATGAGAACTTGAAGAGGTTCAAATGATGCAACGTCCGGCAATGCTAAGGAGATTTGGCCATTTCTCGAAAAATTTAGAAGACATGCTCTGCAGAGTACATGTTTCCGATAAGAACTGCATGCACATTTTTACGATAAGAATTGCGTGTAGTTCTCGAAAGATCCTTCGTTTACAGATTTGCTGTCGAGGAAGCTTCGAAACTTAAACAAATTGCTTACTGCCCTATGTCATTTCAGCGGACGTTTGTAACTGTCTTTCCCGGAATCGTGTTCTTTATACTAAATGAGGAATCACGACTTGGCAAGTGGACTTGAAATTTGATGTTCTCGCAGCCTTGTATAAGTTACCGTCCGTTTTTCCAACCACGCACTTTCTACCTCTTAAGATGGATATCTCTAAATTGTGAAATGAGACTGTTTTCTTTCTATCTATTTCAAGAGTTCAAAATGTCTTGGACATATCCCTTTTGATGGATTTAGTTAGTGAACTAAGTAAGTCAAATTGATGCTTGTTTTACGACATTCAAGTGCATTAATTTTGTCAACTTACATGTTGGTCGTTTATGTGATTTTATCCAAACTTGCTAGATCATACTTTGAATTTGAAGCTGAAATCCATTCACATCCTCCCATTGAGATTCAAAACTCATAGGAAATAATTTACGTTGTCGAGATCAGAGAGGAGCTAAACCTGCCTTTTTGAAAAGATCACTCTGCACCGTGCTATGTCAAAGGCGAAAACATTGGCGTTATCCCATTGAGTAAAATCAATGTGGTCCTGGTTATCAGTAATTGAATATGAACTCAAAACAGAGAGTGGGGGGCCAAATTTCCACAACCAACCTTCGAAAGGAGCAATTTTCGTTCTTGAGATCTGAGAAGAGACAATCTTTTATCAAAGCGTTTGAGCTTGGCTGATCTTCGAGACCATCACAGCACGTGAAATTTTGCTTTTTCTTCCTCAAAGCTAGTGCTGTGTGAACGTTTTTTAGGAAATGCCAAATAAAGGACAGTGGCGTTCTCCGATTTCGAGAGAGTACTCTTTCGGAAGTTTTTTATGAAATTGCAGTTGAATGTCATAAACTCAAAAGGCATTCAGGAAAACAAATAGTGGTGCACTTTCGCTCCTTGAGATTTGAGACTACCTTGGCTTCTTGTACTTAATCCATCCCTGATCTTGAGCGCTGGCTCTCTTCTCTGCTATTCCACCATTGGCCTGTGTTTTCGAGCTTGAAACTTTCTGGTTGCTAACTCACTAAATATTCGTAAATTACAAACTTTTTATGAAATTTTATCAGCGTGGTAAGTATATTATCAAAATTTTACCAGCATTCCAATGAAGCAGTATATTAGTTCATTTGAAATTTTACCAATGCTGTACGTAAATTATTAATATCAGTATAAATTTATCAACATACCATTAAAGTGGTAAATTATTGACTCCTACAAAATTTTACGTGCGTGTTAAGTAAGTTACCAACATAATCAAGAATTTACAAACCTCAGGTGGAAGTATTAAATCACCAACTCTCAAATTTTACCATTGTGCTAAGTAAATTACCAGCACTATCAAGAATTTACCAACATTCCGATTAAGTGGTTAATTGCTAACTCTTATCACCACTATCATAAATAACATTACCAGCACAATCAAGAATTGGACAATATTTTAATGAATTAGTAAATTACCTACTCCTATTACATTGTACCCATGTGGTTAGCAAATTGTGAACTCTTATCAATCGCAATCACCTGGCGATTTGCACTTTATGGTAAGATGAAGTTGAAAACAAAAGGATTCTTGAATCACATAAGGTGATCAAATCATAATGACAGAGTTATGGAGGCTAGATTTAAACTACTTAAACAAATACACTTGTCCAAAGAACGTCGAGCTATACTTTAAATAGTGGCTACCATATTGGAACTTAATTCTTATATTAACACACAAAATGAATAGTAGTGTATTAGAATTTATTTTGAATTCTGAATTTCTGTAGACCATCGGTCTGCAATGTCTGAAAGCCCTCGGTGGAGAAAATTTTGAGATTGTAAAAAAAATCTGTTTTTGTTTCTGTTTCTGATTTTGTTTTTGTTTCATTAAAAAAAATTAAATTTTTTAGATTGCAAGATATTCATTCCATTAAAAATCAAATAATTATTATTTAGCCCAAAAAATTGATAAATTTTTTCACATTTTCTATTGCAATTGAAAATTATGTTTATGTTTCTGATTATATTTATATTTCATTTAAATAATTTTTTTTATTTTTTTAGATTGCAAGATATTCATTCCATTAAAAATCAGATACTTATTATTTAGCCCAAAAAGTTGACAAATTTTTTTCAAATTTTCTGTTGTAATTGAACTCCGAATTCACTTTAGTTGCATGAATCATAATATATAATAACTCTCAAAAAACTAGGAGAGAGGAGGATACCTAATATTGAGGTAAGACATTTTTCTTGTGGGTTTTGTTTGGCCAATTTGCGACCATATTGGCCAGAGTTAAATTGGAAAATTGATGATATTTACCAGTATTTTTCTAATGTTAGAAATTTAATCTTCCAAGAAAATTTGGGATTTCCAAATAAAAGTTTAATTTTTTAATTTTTGATAATAGAAAATATGTTTTATTTTTAAAAATTTTAAATTTTTTATAATTTTCGAATTATTTGGATTTTTTTAGAATTTTTAGGTTTTTTTATTATTTTATTAATTTTTTATTTTTAATTCGAAAAATGACTTTGGACCGGGTCGGGGCACATTTGAAGAAGAGAAGGGTGAGAACAATTTGATTAGGGCAAAAGATGAAGAAAGATTGTTAAAATAGAATGAATTATCAAATAGTGCCCAAGAATGAAAAATGAAAATTTTCATTTCTCATTCTCGCCCTAAAATCAATTCTGGATGAGAAACTTATTCTAGAATCTATTTTTCGATAATTTCATATCAAACAGATTTCTCATCAAGAATGAATTTTTTTCTTAAGAACTCATTCTAGATGAGAAATAGGTGTCTGTCATGTGCATCCTAAGTATATTGAAAAGTGGAGGGGCACATTCCAAGGAGCAACTCCAGAAAGAACCAACTTTCATGCTTAGATATGAGAGAAGTCCTTCCTTTTTATATCTTTATCATCATAGTCGATGAACCTCGAGCCCAGTGTTAATACAAAAATCCTCCAATGTGGACATATTCATTTTTCAGATGCCTGACAATGTTGGCATGCGCTTGTCATGATATGATAGAGTAATCATATCGGAAGCTGATATTTTGCGTCCATTATTCCCCCGATGAAGCGGACTCTCCACCACCGCGATTAGATTATCGAACAAACATATTGTATCGGAAGCATCCACGAACTTGCCGATGAACCTTACCGTATGCATTAGATGCTGAATAACGCGAACCACGCTACTGTTCGGCTTTGGATTGGATAACATATAGAGTGTGCTCTGTTCATTGTTGACTTTGTCGCTGTTGCATTTAACATTTTAAAACAGTACCATTATGTCTAGCAAACAAGCATAGTGGCATTGCGGCTCTCGTGTGGCACGTTTACTCATCTCGGAGCTTCCAATCGGTGTCTCGCATCTGATCATATTAGCAAGTGGAAAACTTCATCAATACAAATAACCATCAATATCACCAGTAAGCAAGTAGACACAATCGACCGGCATATCTACGTCCATACTCGACATTTTAGAAGGTATGTTTGCATGTTACCTAAAAATAAACGTTGAAAAGATGTTAAATGAAAATTTAGGGTGATAAAATATTTTTTTTTGTCGAAAGTTATAATTATTAACTGGCATTGCTAGTAAATAATATGTAAGGAACTTGTAATCTACTAGAGGAACCACTTGTACTTGTAAAACGAAGCAGCAATCTGTAATGTGAAAGAACATTTTAGGTAAATCAGTTGTTTTGTTAGTATATTAGTTATTATTAACAATAAACATCTCGACTTGTAAAATGGAAACAATGTTAATAATCCAGTAAAAACTTAAAACTAGTAATATAGTTGTTTTTCCGGTAAGTCGCAACCGTTAACCAAGACAATTAACCAAGCATGATAGCGACTTGTAGTCTATTAGAAAAAGTACTTGCCCACTTATAAAAGCAAACCATTGTCCATAAGTCACAAGAGTATTTACAATCTGTAGATTGATTATTTCGCTGGTTAGGTTATTACAAATGAACATTGTTTCTCATAAATTCGAAATTGAGATCATTAGGAATTTTCCTAGGATGATATCATATGACAAAGATATTTGATAATTGGATTAGTTTTCTATATTTCTCTAGATTGTGTGCATATCTTGATTGTTATCTATATTAAATTGTCATCTAATAGAACTTGTAAATAGACTTATGTATCCTTCTTCAATACAAACATCAACATTTAGAGAAAATTCCACATTTCTCTCTTACGCATATTATTATTCTTAACTTGGTATCACAGCTTCCTCTCGACCATAGTGCATCAAACGTTAGCACTTCACCCCATGCACTTGGAGCAAAATAAATTGATCCCGTTGCTCAACGGTGTTCATCCAAATGCATCATTCCCATATGAGTTAGTGCCATGTTAGACTAGTTATCGAGCTTTTCTTTTTCATGAAGGTACTGTTTTTACGCCGCAAAGATGCTTTTTCCCACAATGACTTTGGCTCGACAAAGCCTAGCTTATTTTGCTTGCTGTAGCCGCGCCAGGTGTATCGGCCATGCTGTTTCAGTTACTGTTCCGACAGCAAAGTCAATTGCAAAAGGCGCATCCTGTTCAGCCCCAACATCAAAATTGACCACAAACAATCCATCTTCTTGGCTCCAATGCTCGACTTTTCACAGCTTTTTGGGAAATCAACACCACCGCCAAACTCCCCCTATCAAATGAGCAACATATTGAAATCGCGTCGTCAACGAAGGCTAGGACATTACAAACGCTGCATTGAATGCCAATTTCATGGAGGAACACGTTTTCATGGCACTACTTCACTTGATTTCAAACTCAAGAAGCTTAGTCACTTTGAATTTGAGGAAATGGTAGAGATAATTAGTGATTTTTTTAGGATTATTTCCTATATTAGAGACATTTGGTAATTTTACTAATTCTTTGTATCTCTTAAAGGTTCTCGCATCTCTTGATTTATCTTAAATGGTCATCTAATAAAGCCAATAAAGAGGATTATGAATTTTATTAACATCAAAATATACAGAAAATTCTACATTTTCTTTTCCACATCTTATTATTCTTAACCGAAACAATGTTAACAACATGCTTGGATTTAGAGGGGTAAAATAGTCATTTTATTGTAAGTTAGAACCGTCAATTGAAACTATTAATAAACTATATAAGCATTCACAACCAATTAGTGCAAATAAAACACATTTGTAACTTTTAAAATAAAAAAATGAAGTCCATTATTTGGTTTGAAGATGAAACATGTCATATTATTTGGTCTTGGGTTTGATTAACCAAGAAAGCGCATGTGATTTAAGTGGGGGATCATGGCGGTAGGTTATTATGCTAATCTCTCCCGATGAATAGTTGAGGTGCGAGAAAACTAGCATGGATACCTCGGTTATAAAAAAAACATTATCATTTTATTGATGACTTGTTAACAATTAACCATACTAGCAAGTTATCGGTTAGTTTACCTACCAATAATACTTCAAGTTTATTATTGTTTCTTTAAATTTATTATGCACCAAACAAAACCCCATGTTTTAGCTAACGGAATTTTAGAAACGTGCAAGATTTCAAACTGCAACGATCCCCCATCTGATGAGTACCTCTAGTTAATTTTTTGATCTAATCTAAAGAGAGTGAAGGTCATTCGTGCAGAAGTGACATCAAGAAGAAACAATTTATGTAGTCGAAATCTTACAAAAGTAGAAGTTTTCTTCTTTTAAAAGAATGCTTTGCCTTGTGCTATGTCCAATAAGAACATTTTCTAGTTCTTGTGATTTAGAAAGCCTAGGAGATAATTTATGTTCTTCAGATAAGAGCCGGACTTTTCTTTTTAATGAAAACTTTGCACTGTACTTTGTTCGCCTTCTCCACCAGAGATTTGTAACTCTTAAGAAGGAGAAAATATTCAATGGTCAGCAAGCGCCACGTCAATCGCTGACGTGGCATTTTTGCCATAGCCAATGAATAACGACACGTGTCAACTATGATGGAATAAAAACTTAAAAAAAATTATTCTTTCCTCCTTCCTCTCTGTCTGGTTTTCCCCTGCAGAGCTATGGCCGCGAGTTGGTCCGCGGCGGACGGCGGCTGGCAAGGCCGCTGAGTCGGAGATTCGGCGAGTCTGTCATCCTTGGTCGGAGCCGTGGCGACGGAGGAACAACAGTGGCTTCGTCGGGGACACGGAAGCAAAAATCCAGAAGAACTTGCAGAGGAAGAAGAAGAAAACCAGATCTGGTTTTCCTCCATGGTCGTCGGCGCTTCGACCCAAGCTCTTTGTCATCATCCACGGCGACTCGTTACTTGTCCAAATCTAGCCTCGACAATGTCCGCAAGCTTCGCTCGTCCATGGCAGCAAGCTTTACTCGTCCATGGCCTTCGACCGAACTTCCAGATCTGGAGCTATGGCCGCGAGTTGGTTCCGAGACGGGTTGGTTCCGAGGCAGACGACGGCTGAGACAAAGCTTCGGCGACTCCGTCGTCCTTGGACTCCCTCATGCGGAGCTTCCAGGACGATGTCGCAGCGGCGTCGGGGGCAGGCGTCCTCGCTGCTGTCGCCGGCGGCGGTGGAGGTGGTCAACCTCATGGCGGAGTCCGGTGACTTGAAGTCGGAGCTCAGGTACCTTCTGGGTGAGCTCTGTGATGGAGGAGGAAGCGTTGGCTGCCATGGAGGAAACGGACCTGCAGAGGAAGAAGAAGAAGATAAAAAACTATTTTTTTATTTTTTTCCAACTCAGCTGACATGTGTCCATTTACTATTGGGTTTGAGGAAAAATATACTCCACGTCAGCGATTGACGGGGCGCTCACTAACCACTGAATATTTTCTCAGTCTCCCCTTGAGATTTTAAACCCCTATGTTCACATGCATGGTCAACTTTCACATGCTGAACTGACGGTGCAATTAATCATTCTTATTAAACAATTGTAGCCCACTAGCCCACGACTCTCCGCGTGTTTAGCAATCCTGGTTGCTAGGTTAAATGACCTCCAGAGATCTCCATTTGCAATTCTTGTACTCACACTTACATATTGGATTATGGCTTCCAATCTTTTTCCACCTCTTGCTGCCACTGCTTTTGCTGCTATGCTGATCCATTTTTTCTTGAAGAGAAGATCAAGGGAGATCAATGGAGAGGAGGCAAAAAGCAATGCGGCTGCAAACGATGGAACAGCAGGAGGCGCCTCTTCTACTCACACTTCAACAGAAGGCAAAGGAATGGATACTTCGTCAGGATATGACTATGAAGTATTCTTGAGTTTCAGAGGACCAGATACTAGAGCAGCTTTTACCGACTTCCTTTACACTAGTCTGATAGATGCGGGAATCCGCGCATATAAGGACGACAAAGATCTGCCGGAGGGGGAAGAGTTTGGCCCAAAACTTCTCCAAGCAATTGATCAGTCAAAGGTCTCCATACCTATCTTTTCAAAAGGCTATGCCTCTAGCGTATGGTGTCTCAAGGAGCTAGTCCAGATGGTCAAGTGCCAGAAAACTGGAAGACAAAAGATCATGCCCATTTTTTATGACGTGGCCCCTGCAGAGGTTCGACACCAAATTGGAGACTATGGAAAGGCTTTTCGTTCCCATAAAAAGAAGCAACGATACGATGGAGAGACTATGCATCAGTGGAAGGATGCTCTAAATGCAGTTGGGGCAATAAACGGATGGGATCTGCACGACAAGACCGATAGGTTAATCCTGATGTCCCTTGTATCATTAAAGCTAAATGGATTTCATTTGTTCTCTCTCGTTGATATTAAATTTCATGCTATTGAACTTATAACATAGAAATCACCCTGAAAAATATCACAATCGCAATTTTGTCCTTTTATATTCCAAAGAACATTTTCTTCAGTTAATTTCGCTTATCAACCCTTAATACCAACGTCAATCTATGTACAATGGAATAAATCCTTGAAGAACACATTGCAAATAGGTTAGTAGTTTTCAACTTAGTGTTGTCGGAACATAGTTTGGTTCAACCTAATTTTCTAACTTGTTACCTCTTAACCTGTAACAAACACAAGGCGAGAAGGGGAGTCCGTAAGAGATATTGTCAAGAAGGTTTTCAATGAGCTGAAAAAGCCTTATACGGTGATATCAGACAACTTGGTCAATGTCGACAACCAAGTGGATGCAATCATGGAAATGATAGGTGCTCAGACAAGCGAAACATGGATTATAGGAATCTACGGGATGGGTGGCATCGGAAAGACAACTACTGCCAAAATCATCTACAATAAGCTTTTAGCAAATTTTGAGGGTTGTTGCTTTCTGTCTAACATACGCGAAATGTCAGAGCGCAATGGCATTGAGTGCTTGCAAAATCAGCTCATCTCTGACATCCTCAAAAACAAATGCACAGATATAAGAACTGCTGATGATGGGAGTAAGATAATCAAAGATAGGTTGTCTAATAAAAGAGTCCTCTTGCTTCTTGATGATATGCATGAAAAGAATCATATGGATGCACTTGTGGGTGACCGTGATTGGTTTGGTAAAGGAAGCAAACTTATTATTACTACCAGAAACAAAGAAGTTCTTGATGTTCTTAAAGTGGATGACCGTTATGAGCTTAAGGGCATGAATCATGATCAATCTCTTCAACTTTTTAGCAAACATGCCTTCAGAAGAGATTCTCCTTTGGACGAGTATATCGACCAATCCAACAGGGTGATAGACATTGCTAAAGGTCTTCCGCTAGCTCTAGAAGTCATTGGTTCACTTTTATCTCATACTGAAAAGAAAAAGTGGAATGACATATTGGAGAAGTTGGAAAATGTTCCTCACACAGAAGTTCGACGTAACCTAAAAATAAGTTATGATGCATTGGAAGTTCGACACAAGCATATATTCCTTGATATAGCTTGTCTTTTCATTGGATATAATAAAGACATTATGGTTCATTTCTGGGAAAAGTCCACATTTTATCCAGAAGAAGCTATGGAAGTGCTGCAGAACATGTCTTTGATAAAGATTGAAGAGAATAACGGAGTGTGGATGCACGACCAACTCAGAGATCTAGGAAGAGAAATAGTTCGTCAAGAAAGCAACACCAAAATAAAGAAGCAGAGTAGAGTGTGGGATCCTAAGGAAGGTTTGGATTTGCTAAGGAAACATAAGGTGAACACCAACCTCCCAATCTTTATGGATCTTTCCTTTATAGAAAAAAAAAAAAGAGCCAGTTACTTTTTGTCTTTCTAGCACCATTACGACTTCCTCAAGCTATAACTTTGCTCTTTTAAGATTACATGAATAATGATGCTGAACTCAACCGGTTAATACAGTGGACTTGAATAAATGCATTTCCCTTCAACTTTTTTGTTTTTAAATTTTCACTTGGGGCAGGGAAAAATGGAAGTTGAAGCTCTCCGTCTCAAGTTGGACGATCAACAGCAGCATTGTTTTACATATGAGGGCTTTGAGAACCTATTAGATCTAAGGTTCCTTGAAATGGACGGCTCGATGGAAAATTTTCATGCGGAAAAGAGGCTTCATTGGCAGGAATCGCCATCAAATGTTCTTCCAGCAATTGAGAATTCAGATCTCCTCCCACAATTACGATGGCTTTCATGGCGTGATATTCCCCTAACATTCCACATTGCAAAATTCTCCATGGAGGATGTGGTTATTTTGAATCTATCTTGGAGTAAAATTACGCATGATTGGAAGGGTTGGAGCCACTTGAAGGTATGCCATACGTTGGACAGCACTTATTAGTTTTTCTCATTAGATTCAAAAGTAATCTTTGCATGATTTCTCTTTTACAGGTGATGAAGAAGTTGAAAGTTCTGGATATGTCCTATTGCCCAAACTTGAAGAGAACCCCGGATTTATCTGCTCATTCAAATTTAGAACGTTTGACCATAAGTGGTTGTCAATCATTAATCGAAATTGATGAGTCAATTTGCCAGTTGTCATGCTTAGTTTCCTTGGTTATAGCGAGCGGGAGTCTTCAGAGGCTGCCAGACGAGCTGGGTGGTAATCTTGGAAGCCTTGAATACCTTTCTCTAGAAGGGTGCATATCGTTGGAGAGGCTTCCGGATTCAATCGGAAATTTGGAGTCGCTCAGTGAGTTGAATATCTCCAACACGTGGAGGGTCAGAGAACTACCTGATTCCATTAGGAATTTGAAAAATCTGAAAGTAGTGAAGATGGAGCGTTGCTACTTGAGCAAAATACCCGATGCCCTTTGGACGATTGGGAAGCTCGAAGACATACAAGGCTCCAGAAGATATAGTCACCAGCATTTCGATGGGAACATTGGCCATTGCATCCATGCGAATCAATCCCTGAGGATCTTGAGATTGACGTTAGCGCAAATATACGCGCTACCATGGCTTCCCGAAAGTCTTGTCCATCTAGAACTATATGATTTGTTCATGGACAAGTTCCCAGATCTCTCGAACCTCGCTAATCTGAAGGAATTGGATCTGAGATTTGGCTCCCGTGACCTTGATGGGAAATCTTATGGGCCCGTGGAAGATCCGATCCCATGGTGGATGGGGGACCTGACCAATCTGGAGTCTCTAGACCTGCGCTTTGACTGTGAGACCGCCTCACCAGCAGACGTTATTTTCCCTCCTCAACTGAAGTCACTTCACCTCCGGTGCCCCAATCTCCGACACCTCCCGAGGCTTCCGTCGAGTTTGTCCTCCTTACTTTTGGACGATTGCGAGTCACTCTGCTCAATGGAGGATCTATCGAATTTGAAGAAATTATCCACTCTCAAGATTTGGAACGCTCCACTTTCAGAGATTCAGGGCCTTGGTTGTTTGGAGAATTTACGAGATTTGCTGCTCAATAGGCTTAGACAGGTGGAGAGACTACCTGATCTTAGCAATTTAAGCAAACTAAGCAGTCTTCAAATAGAAACTTTTGACAAACTTGTTGAGTTTCGAGGCGAACTACCACCATCTTTGGGAGAATTGAAGATTCATACCTGTGGATCCTTACGACAGTTGCCTGATCTGTCAAACTTAAAGGGACTGCAAGATTTTGGAATATGTGGAATCGATAATCTAGTTGAGCTTCAACTCGAACCACTTCAATCTTTGAAAGAATTGTCGATTTATTCTTGTGAATCTTTGTTGAAGTTGCCTGATATGTCAAGTTTGAAGGAACTGCAACAAGTTGACATAAGTCAATGTGGTAACTTAGTTGAGATCCAAGGTGAGCTACCACAATCTTTGGAAATAATGGATATTCATTCTTGTGGATCTTTACGACAGGTACCTGATCATTCAAACTTGAAGGGATTGAAAAGGTTTTCCATCTGGTAAATCAACCTGGACATCCTGGGCTTCATGATTGACCTGGAAATTAAGTTTCCCCAGCCATATATGTAAATCAAGCAAGTTGTCTCATCTGTCAAGCTTGAAGGGATTGCGAAACGTTATATATGATTCATTGCGGGAAATTAGATATGAAGGCAACGTCTCGGCTTGGCTCGATGATGTCAGACGAATCCGAGGGAGATGACAGCGAGTGGGCTGAATGGGAAGGAGAAGACTACCAATCTGAATCTGAGGGAATAGATGCCGGATGGGAGGGAGAAGATGTGGATAAGTGCACGTTCTCTTGAAAGCTTCTTGATCCCCGATCACAAATCGTTTCCTTGCGTTCAAACTCTAAACAAACTGAGGTAACGTATTTCATCTGAAACCCAATATTTTCCCTTTTCTGCAGTCAAATTCTTTCGCAGATATGAACATAGAAGTTTCGCATTCACTTTTTAATTAACTTTTTCGAGAGTTGATGACCGAAAAGCTGATGAAGATATTGAATTCATGATCCCTCCGTACAATCAGAGGGTTCCTAATTATATACAATATTTATTCTCTTTCCTAGTTTGGTTTGGCTTTTTTAGCTATATTTTCTTTGGATGGTGTCCCCTCACTTTTGTGGTTCCGAGCTGGAGGCATGCATGTCGGCCGTATCGTTTTTATTTAGTAGTTAACAAATAATTAGAGTTCCTTGTCGATTTGCAGTTTCACATAGTACAAAGTTGACGACCTTGCTTTGCACTGGAGATAACTTTTTTATGCTATAAGCAATCAGATGGAATGTGAGTCGGAAGGTCCTATAACTATGGTTCTCAGCTGGGAACTTTACAGAGTAATCAACTCATTTTTGCAGCTGCTAAGTAGACAGACCCTCTGTATTGATATGCTTGTATTCACTTTATTTTCAGGGAAAGGTACGCCTCTTAGTGGGATTTGCAGATATTATGGAGAAGTTATAAAATGAACGAAGACAAATTTCTCTTCGGTGGCGTCAACAGATGGAGCAGCACAACTACCATCTGTGACTGGAGAGGAGAACTATTTAGCTTCTCCAACGTATCATAAATCATCTTGTAGTTAAGGCTAACTTTTACTACCATTGGTGCGTAGGACATATGGATAAGTCTCACTTGAGGTCAGAAATCATGTAAATGTACTCGTGTGATCTCCATTACTGCCTCGGTGATCATCTATAAAAGAAGCCTTTCCATTCACCACAAGATATTCTTTTAGGTTTTAAGATTGACAAGAAGTGCTAAGGGAGACATCTCAAACGACTGCTCTTTCACCGGTTTCTAACGTCACTGAGAGGAATTAAAGTTTGAAAAACTTAACAGAGATCTTTTTGTGCAGGGAGCTATGGTTAATTGGGCAGCTGTACAAATGAAGACCGAATAAAGGAAAATAAAGAGTGGTAAACTGTGCATTCATCTGTTAGGAGACAGAAACTTGAAGATTAGTGAGGGAAGCCATTGCCTATTGACGAAATTGTTAAATTTATTGAAATGGATGTGAAGTTTCAGTTGATTTGTTCACCCTTTTCGGAGAACTTGCTCATCAGTACTCAAATGCTCTTTCACGAGGAACTCATTTGGAATTTCATCTTAAAGTGAGCTCTCTTTATTGATGTGCAATAGAACTTGCTCATCAGTACTCAAATGTTCTTCTACGAGGAAACACTTTGAGCGCTATTATTTTCCCACTAAGATCGGTGAAACTTCAGAGCTCAAGGGCATCGAGTACTCGTGGAATCAACTCATCTCCAATGTCCTAAGGAAATTGACAGTAACAAGTAATGTTGATGAAGGGATCATGACAATTAAAGACAGGCTACCTAGTAAAAGAGTTTCACGTCCTTTTTGATGATGCTGACCAGAAGGACTAATTGAATGCACTCATGGGTAACATCAAAAAATATTCAGAAATTACTGTACTCTTTAGTGCTGAATATCAAGCACTTAAGGATCTCGACAGTCTCGGTGCTTTGCATTCTTCATCATTGAAGATAATCTCTTCCATTACTGAATTGACAACTCTATCAAGGCTGTTTCTCAGAAGCACCATAATTCCACTTCCCCTGTCGTTTGGAGCTCTTCCAAGCGTCCAATAGTTGCCTTTGTAAGAATGTATAGAGAGGCTTCCAGACTCGATTGGCAATCAGCAATCACTAAATTTTAGTTGAATATCCCCTTCAATGCGCCTTACTGATGCAGTAAAACTTTGAAGAAATAGACGCAACCCATGGTGAAAACTTGCAACTGGAAACTCCAAATGATTTGTATTTAGCCATTCGACCAGATGCTTATCCTGAGGATGAATGTCAACTTGTAGAAGATCCAATGCCATGGTTAGTTGTGAGACTAAATAAACCGCAGTCAATGACCAATATAGTCTGCCGTTGTAATGAACTTATCAACGGATATGGTCAGCTTTCTCAACTCAAAAAGCTAAAACTCGGGTGCTATATTATTTACGTGTTGAATGATGCTGGGCGATGAGAACAGTGACAGATCTCTCAAATTTGAAGAGACTGTCGGAACTAAGAACTGGCAAGTCTGCAATGACGGAGATTCAAGGCCTCGACTGTTTGGGAGAATCTACAAACTCTGGAGCTCTCTGATCTTTGAACTACGGAAGAGTTTTCCTGACCTGACTCATTTGAAGAAGTTGAGAGTCAGTTGCACTAGATTATTCTGATAATATGCAATTTGCTTGCCACAAACTACTAGAATCTCTGGAATAATCGTTGATTGAAGGCACCATCATCCTTGATGAAAGCTGATAGTACTTCACAGAGGGGGATAACATCAATGTGGCCTCTGACCGTTTCAACTTGAAGAAGTTCCAATGATGCAACGTCTGGCATTGCTTAGGAGATTCGGCCATTTCTCTCCAAAAATCTAGAAGGTATGCTCTGCACGGTACATTTTCCAATAGGAAGTGCTTGCGGCTATTGAAAGATCCTGCCTTTACAACCAGATCTGCTGCCGAGGAGCTTTGAAATTTAGACAAATTGCTTACTGCCCTATGTCATTTCAGCGGACGTTTGCAATTGTTTCCCCTGGAACCGCGTTGTTAATACAAAATGAGAATCGTAACTTGGCAAGTAGACTTGAAATTTGATGTTCTTGAAACCTTGTGTAGTTAATTATTGGCCGTTTTTGTGATCCCTTCTCTATTTTAAGATGGACGGCTCTAAACCCGTGAAATGGAACTGTGGTTTCCGTTTCTCCCGATCTATTTCAAGAATTCAATTTGGTTTAGATACATTCCCTTTCGGCGGTTTCGGTTGGCAAATTGATTTATCGTTGAAGACACAGCAATTGATGCCAGTTTTTTCTGTATTCAAGTGCATTAATTTTGTCAATTCACACGGTGGTCGTTTACGTGTGATCCTCAAAACTTGCTAGATCGTACTTTAAATTTGAAGCTGATATCTGTACTCTTATCAGCTCAGTATCCACACGTCCTTATTACGTCTTATCAAGTCTGGCAAAACAATGACAGGTAAATTTGCAAACGCATTTATTCAATACAAATCACGTTGTATTTACAAGGATAACGTATTCAACTTTGTGCTATTTACATTCACGGTGACTTTGAGTAGAGCTCCTATGCATCTTGTGATGGACATGGACAACAGATCGATGGAATGTATTTCATGAACAAACTTCATCACAGAGGACGGTCCTTGATGATCTTTGAGAAACCACGTGCTGACCCAGGAGCATTTTAACTGAAGTTGCTCTTGGCATTAGCCTCTGAAGGGAGCCTCAAAGCAGAAGCGGCAGGATTCTTGGAAAGCATAAGATTTCCTTTGACATCTTTGCTTCCATATTCCTCCAATCGTGTGTCCATGACGATTTTGCATGACCCCCATGTCTCAGCCATTAATTCTACGTCATAGTACACTAAATGGTCCGCAAGGCTGTTACCAGTTACCGATCTGCAAAACCTTACTCTCATCAGTCCTCCGTTAATATTCCTGCTAATAAAGGACTGGACTTCTCCAGAACAAGCTGGTCTGTCACATGACTTATTGCAACTAGCATGACAAATCCATAAAATTGTTGCTTGCCCAAGTAGGTATGACCGAAACCACCTCCTTACCTGCTGCATGTTGGATCTTCTCCAGAGCCATCACAAACTTTCTCCACCCGATATACCAGACTACCAAATCCTATATTATACAGCCATACCTACAACAAAAGGAAGATTCCAATTACATGTGAACACTGACATAGAAGGATAATGATTAGTCACCAGACAAGCAGATGGAATCAATTTATTTTCACATTATCTCACATCAATTTGTTTATACCTGGCTGCATTAGAGCTAGTTGTCAATAATCATAGGCGTTTTGAGACATACATAATGTAAACGAGTAATACCTTATAATTGAACCGAGCTTAAGACTAGGTAATCATCCATCACGCGCGCGCGTGCGCGCACGGAGAGAGAGAGAGAGAGAGAGAGAGAGAGAGAGAGAGTCAATAATAAACATTATTGTGCGTCATAAATTGTAAAATTGGTAGAAAAAACTCGTGGTGGGTTTACAGGAATCAGAGGAGCTCCTTCAATATTGTCAAGTCATGAGTTCTACAAACTGCCCTGCCTTGTTGAGAAGATAAACAAAGAAAGCAGCTAAAATTTATATGCTTAAAAGGAAAGAGTAAGTGTATTATTGGAATACATAAGACTTCACCAGTTAATAGGATGAAAGAAATGCAAAGCAAATTTCTGATGGAGTCAGCGACAATCCCAATAATTTATCTGATATTCAGTCAAGACCAGAACCGTACCTCTCTAGGGAAGTGATGGTATGTCTTCTGTGGGAACCGAGAATAATAGGGAGGCAAATGAGGCACAATATCATGTCCACTAGTAACACGTATTGTATTTGGCACGAGATCACTGTAGTAAGACGCAAACACTGCATTGCCAATACGAGGTTGTCCGAATGTCAAAACCTGGACATCCTGTGCTTCATGATTGACCTGGAAATCAAGTGAACCCAGTTATATAAGCAAATCAAGCAAGTGCTGGTCGGTAAAAAAACACCTTCAGCACACACAATGAGACAGCCAAAAAACTTGAATGTCGGTACATCAATGGCACTTGCAAGAGGGGATAAAATACTATGCATCAATTGCATTTCACATGCAAAGGTGAATGGAACATCCCTTTCTATCCACAAGCATTGAAGGTCTAACACTACTTTGTCGAGATCTCATCCACAAATTTTCCAAAACCAAAATCCACAATCGCAACAAAACCAACCCCACCCTCACCCCCAAAGAAAAGGTGTTAATAATATGGAATAGTGGGATTTAAGGTGAATTTACAACCAAGGTGCATTTCAATGTTTCCACAAGAAGCACTTGGATGTTGGTGCGGTGAGTCACATCCTGCTAATGACATAAACAAAGTTCCAGGTTTATGGTCAAACTGCCCCTTGAACTCCCAAAATTTACATTCAGGAGAAACTCAACTTAAAAAGGCCACGACGCATGAGCAAGATGTCACAATCGGCTCGAATAGTTTTCAGCAAGACACCAGCAAACAAAAATGATTTTAAATCATCCAGGTGTCTGAACAAGATAGTATGAACATGTGTATAATCCAAGTCCAAGATAAAGTTTGACCCTCAAAAGTCACCACTTGTCAGGGAGAAGATAATTGAAGGGACATGACTTTGGGGTGGGCACCATTTCTGGTACCAGTTCTGCAACAGGTGCCCCGGAAAGTACTCTGGACCTCTGTCTAATAAAGATAGGAAAAAGAGCATAGTTGTTAAACATTTTAGAACTGGCTCCAGCCTATGACAAATCGGGCCCCATAATCCGACTGAAACGGAGCTGCTTCTTTTCGTTTAAGAGAGACAGACAGAAACAGCACGCAAAATACAAACTTAGGGTCATTAGATTTTAGTTTAAAATGCATTAGCAGTTCAAGATTACATGACATAAAATTTGAGCTCTAAGTGCTTGCAAAAGTTACATGTCCCTTAATCATATCAACAATCCCATAAAGTTTCCAGCAAGTAAACTTTCTGATTGTTACCAGTAATGATTAGTAGGAAGTCTTTATCCACTGTATATTCTACAAACTTGAAGCTCCATACCTTAACATGTAAGTCTCAATTCACACAACTAACAAGTCAACAATTGGCGGTTCGGTAAAGGGTCGTTTGCACCCCATCCTGCTTGTGTTTTGTCTATGGGTCGATTTACCCAAAAAGAAAGAAAACAAGATGCTGAATACGATGACTGTAAACATAAAAACGAGAGAAATAAAAACTTCATAATATCCATAGTCTAGACTTTTCAAGGCAAAGTTAGCAGAGAATTCCAGGTAACTCTTTAATAGACCAAAATTGACTAATCAGAAGAAAACAATAGAAAAGAACTAATAAAATTCATTCCAAACCACAACAGTTTTTTAAATATCTCACCACAAGATCAAGTCCGCAAAAGGATGCCATAGCCGCACCCATAGAATGCCCGGTCACCATGATGTGAATGTCTCCATATAAATACTTGGCTCTTTTGACAGCATCCAAAATACCAGGGCGAATAGTCGTATTGTGATAAGCATAATAAAATCCGTGATGAACCTAAGCATAGACATTAGATAACACTGTAGTTCAATCCATATTAGAAATATCTGCAACTTGTAAGAGGCTTATCATCTCTAGAACTCACCATGGCACCAGGCATGCCAGGGTACTTTATGTCATGCTGTTTCCAGTAGAGATCTTCAATCCAATTCTGTATGCTGTAGTCATAATCATGAATATAAGTAACCAGGTGAAAGAAATTTTGAACGAAAGAAATCAGTGAACTATGTTATCTCCTTACTGACTCCATCTAAAATTACAAGCACATAATTTTCGTGCCTCAGTGGAAACCAGTCGCCCTTCTACCTTTTATGAACAGTACACCCATGCACCTTACGTACGCATTCACCGGAGGCTACTCTTATAAGCTTAAATTTTAATCAAATCCTTTGCATGTCAAGTATTGCTAAGGTTAACATGAATACCTATGTTCTTGAGTACCTCTGAAAGCTATAACCATAGAATCAAGGTCCTTGGCCACCCCAACATATGCCTACAAATGATATACATATACAGGCACGCATAAGTTTAGAAAGAGAGACGACAATTAGGTGCAATTCAAACAAAGAGGCATCACAAGCATTGCAAATTCGTAGGCCACCGCAATACATATACCTGTAAGCAGTGTTGAACGTCAACTATCAATCCAATGACTTCAAAACCCTGCTTTCATATCCAAAGGCATCAATAACCAGTTAGAGACTACTACAAGGATGCAGCATATGCCCACAAAATCTCATCTCAAATCTAGATGTAACCTTAGCAACGATGTCATATCAAAACATATTAAATTACCTTGGTCTTTCCATCACATCTAGGACACGTCCAACTAAAAAGTTCTGTCAAATCTGACATATAAACCTGCCAAATAAAAGCTCTGCATCTTATTATAGTTTTATTTTTTTAAAGTGGGGAAATCTGAAAGGTAATAAAAAGAAGATCTAGGTAAATGCGAAAATCTTTATGAAGAACACTTACAGCAGATGCATACTCCACCAATATCGTGGCAAGAGTGTGATTGTAAACAGCTCTATGAGCCTTAGGCCGCACTTTAAGTTCTGCATTTAACAGTAGATGAAATTTTAGATTATAAGGTGGTCGCAAGCTCATTCAATTACAAGCAATGAAGCAAGTTTCTTATGTCTCATGTGAGCTATTTTGACAATTGAAGTGAGGGGAACACTTTAAGGAAACATCAACTCAAACTATATTAAGTATACTTTTGCAGTCTTTCTCCGTGAACTGAAAGATCTATCTACACAATCCAATGCAATGAAAGGGGAATAAGTAAACAGCATAAGCCTACACTTTCCCACAGAGCTACTCTACTAAAACCTAAGGCTGTGATCCATTACTCAACTGGACAAAAGCTGAATAGCCGATATTCGATCACTGTGAGAACTCAACAAATTTAACCCCAAAGTAGATACAGCACGATAAGTTTTGTATCGGACAAATATAAGGAAACTTGTTCAATCTGATCATACTCCAGGCATAGCGTTGATCCGAAATCAGTAACCCAAGGGCTTAACATCGTAACCCAAGGGCTTAACAAAACCAACCGAATATAACACAACACCCGTCGCTTATATGCTCTGATAACATCCAATTGTAAGCCAGAGGGATCATATAACTATAGTTTGCCCCATTCAAACAGGCACTACAGCTTCACGGCACAGTCAATGATTCCTTCCCACGGTAAACTACCTAATCCGCCAAAATCACTATACAGATCCCCCTGTCCAAGCTCAAAACCGACGTACCCATTCCTAGACCCCGTCAATTTTCACCTCATCACAATCAAAACTCCCAATCCGAATTTAGTCAGAGGATCAGAGCAGCATCCGACACACGAACAAGAACTGCAATTACCTCTCGCCCCACTTGCGGCGATCAAGCATGTCAGAACGACCACCGCCCTCAACCACGACCCATTCCGCTCCATATTCTGCAAGAGAAACGGATCGAACAGCTTCATCGAGGAAAAAAACACGAAGATCGCGCCAAGCAGGAAAAAAAACAAAGAAGCAATCTCCGTACCTCTCTCATAGGCAATCAAACGGCGCGACGCCCCGGCGAGGCACAGAGCTCGACTGCTCGAATTCGATCTCGATCCTGGGGGATGGCGATTGAAAGCTGCAGCGACCTCGGAGGCAAAGGAAATGGAGGAACGACGGGTGCGCCATCTTTCCTGATTTGTCCCCGGGATCTTCTTCCGTTGGCGGGCATATTCGGTGCCCGCATTCGGTGATTTCGTCGGCTGCGTGAGGGCAATGGGGGAAGTTTGACTAAAATTGGAACGTTGGGAAAGACTGCGCGGCGATTTTCTTCCGTCGTATTTTACCCCCAAAGAGGATGATGAGACGTGCTTCTGGACAAATTTGGGTTCCTCTGATGTCTCCGCATTAGCAACTTTGACTCGGCTTTGGGTCAATTAGTTGGTACAAACTATAATTCCAAAAAATTACAATAAATTAATTTAACATTCGTGGAAGTATATGAAATTGCAATTACTACTTCAATTAAGAATATTCAATTCCATGCTCGAATGAATCCAATAACTGGAATTTTTCAATTTTGAAACGAATGTTATTAAATTTGAGTGGTTATTGGCTAGCGAGTGGAGCTTAATCGTGAATTATGGAATTCCTCTTGATTTGAGAGAGAGATCGAGAAGACAACTTGCTACGGATATTAATTCTCACGTACTCTTTGTGTATTTATATTCAAATGTACGCAATAATTTCTAATTTTTTGCAATAAATGTACTTATAGAATTTTGAGTTGACCTCTTTTGTTTGAAATACATTAATTTTTTTATGATGAGAATACATTTCAAACTAATCGTTGCCCTAAAAATCATGGTATTGTCATCCACGATTGCTTAATTGAATGCAAGAGTTGTACAAACATCGGGATTGAATACTTTATATGTAAAGATAATACGAAATGAAATGAGTTTGTAACCTCGGACAAAAGGTTATGAATGTAGTTTTGATTAAAGAATGTTAATAAAACTTTATATATTTTTATTTCGCATCTGGGTCGGTATAATAATTTGAATAAGAACATTAAAGTGCCGCATGCACCGAGCGGATTGGAATATTTATAAAAGTAAAGTGAAATTAGTACAAAAAACATGTGGAAGCTAAGCGAAATCAGAGAAAATTATTATGAAGAGTAAAAGAATCAAATTTTGAGAGACCATAAATATTTGCCTTCACATTTAGTATAGATAAATTATTTTATAATTTTATCAAGGTCAAATTCTTTAAGTACAAAACTAATGTATAGGCTCGTAGATGAGTTATTGACTTTAAAAATATGCAAAATAATTGCCAAAAAGTCGCAACGCACTCTCGAGTAATGGGAACCCAATGATAAAGGAATGACGCAATCTTTTGTTCTCTTTGGCGAAAAGATTTAGATCGCCATTTCCAAGCTATACACAAGCTTTTCTACGCCTTGGGAGCTGATGAAAGTCTGAAGCAAGTCTTTCTTAACTCCATTCACAAGGAAATCTCCCAAGTGGTTGAGAAATCCCTTGGCACAAAAAATCTAAAGATTGCGGATGTTACCATTGGCCAACTCCAGCAAGAAATCCATACGGGACTTGAAGAACTTTGTAGTAGGAAAAACTCTTTCCAGCAATTCCTCAAACAAAGCTCGCATTTGAACAAAAACTGTTCAAAATATTATTTGAAGATCAAATGCCCTTGAGAAAAGATGCTGTTTGTGACCCACCATATTTTCCTGTGAAAATCCTTCTTTCGAAATACTCAAAACCCATAACAGTCATAGTCATGATAAACACCGGAGCACATGCATCCTTGTTTGACAAAAAAATACTCCTAGATGAATATTGAACACCTCATGTTCGGTATTTCACTTCAGCATTTGGAGACACTTTTTAAAACCCATTACCATACAATTTTTCCCGCAGTGTTCTATCACCACTAAGGTCCTTGGGTGCCCATTTCCAAACAAGGATCTTATCATAGGATGTGATATTTTATCCCAAATTCCTAAACTCAAAATCATCAGTGGAAATTTCTTATTAGTCAATATCCTCGGATTTGTATCACCTCATCTAATACAACTTTTGGATTTTTAGCACATTGATGGGGTTTACAATGATAATTTTTATACTCATTCTAATAGATTATTATTCAAGATTCAAAATAAATACATCACAAATAACATTTTTGCAGTAGCCTCAAAAATCGAGACGATGAACATATTGTAACGAGCATAAAATCGCGATCCACCATCTCTCGGGCGGGGTGATGTCAAGTCGGACGACCTCCAATCCTCGAGCCGCAGGTCCACTACGCGCGAGAGCCGTCGCCGGCTTCAATTCCCCGCGGCGGGAAACGAAATTGCAATCCCCCCCACACGCTCCGGCTGGCGGGAAATTTTCGCATCACTCGCATCAAATAAAAATCAGTAATAAATGCAGAAAACAATAATCGTGACAATAAAAGTGGAAAACTATTTAAAACGAAATTACGGATTAGACGCAAAGCCCTTTTCCCCTCGCTTCCTCCATCTTCGGACACCGACTCCGATCGAACGGCCTCCGGCTCTCCTCCTCCTCCTCCCTCTTATTAACTCCGATCGTCGCTTCGGATTCCGATTCGGCTTCTCTCACTTTTTCTCTAGAACAAGCAAGTGACGACGACCTCGGCCCGATCGATCGATCGATCCGTCGGTCTCCCGCCGAAACAGGCCTCCGGCACCGCCATGGCGAGACCCTCGAAGCAGCAGGCGTCGTCCGACGAGGACTTTTCCGACGGTTCCGAGGAGGAGGAGCAGCAGCTCAACGAGCCGGTGAACGAGGAGGATGAGGAGGAGTTAGAGGCCGTCGCCCGCTCCGCCAGCTCGGCCGACGAGGACGACGCCGCTCCGGCCGAGGTCGCCGAGGAGAATGGCGAGGCCGTGGAGGAGGAGGACGATGAGGTTCGATTGTTTGCCTGCGCCGTTTTTTTTTTTTTTCACTGGACTAGTTGGAATTTTGGTGCCGGATCTCTTGTTTGCTTGCTAGGGTTTGCGGGGTCGGTGCGGTTATAGGTCCCTCCGGTGTTTTGCGCTAGGAAGTGGGTGTGTGCTTCGTGTATGAGCACGAGTTTTTAAGAAGTTGTATAACGAGCGGGGAATTTTGATCGAGGATGTTGAGTTAGGGCACAAGAGACAAGTTGCTGTTCTAGTGGTTGCTTATGATTCTTTTACTGCACGCAGTCCTGCTGATTGGCGCTTGCTATATTGATCCTCCAATTAACTATTGTATTGGGCAGAATGAAGCCTGACAAGGCAAAAGTATATACGTATTGATACATGTTCTGTAAGGTCAAATTAGTACAGGTGTTGAAGCATTTTCGAGGTGAACTTACTTCTTGCTCTTCTGTTGGGGTTTACTATTTTCTGGTGTAATCTCGGTTGGATGAAGGAGAGTAGACGTTGAGAGTTTCTCTTGCTCGAACTGTAGGCATGATATTCAATTTCAATATTGTGCATACCAAATATTACTCCTTATTTGAGAGGGATTTCTGGTTGGTTGGTTTTCCCCTTCTATATTAAGATTTCCTTGTGATTAAAGCTTCATCAATCACCTCACCATCTACCAAGTGGGATATAATGGCAAACAAAGCTCGTCTATATTGTTTTTTTTTCCTGTCTTTAAATACACATGACTTCTTAAGTTGGCAAGTGCTTCCATAGGTCTGAAATATTGTTAGATACTTGTAAGTATGAGTCGGGGAGGATCAGAAGCGTTGCCACTATTTATTTATTTATTTTCATATTCTTTTCCCCATTCATTCTGCAGGAAGAGAATGCTGAAACAGAAGTTAGCAAGCGTGAAAAAGCCAGGCTTCGAGATATGCAAAAGTTGAAGAAGCAGAAGATCCAGGAAATATTGGATCAGCAAAATGCCGCTATTGATGCTGATATGGTGCCTTTACATTTTAAGAATGACTCTTCCTTGCATTATGTTGAACTTTCTTATTGATTATCACAGTAAAATTATCTTGTCTTTAAAATGATTTTTCAAGAATAATAAGGGAAAAGGGCGGTTGAAGTATCTCCTGCAGCAAACTGAGATTTTTGCTCATTTTGCCAAAGGCAACCAGTCAGCTTCACAGAAGATCAAAGGAAGGTACTATTATCAATGACAATTCTCTCTGTATTTTGTGCATTGCAGATATTAGTTTCTCATACATGTGTTACTTTTAACTGCCTGCTGAGCAATTTCTGGATTGGTCCTAACTTGCTTCAGACTCGGTAGTTGCTTAATTGGGACTGAAAGCTTTGTTTGAAACTTGATGGACCTTTTGCTCATACTATTAATTGCCTAATGCCGAAATTTTTTAGAAGTAAGGTGCCTACAGTCCAGTGGTCTAACCCTAGCTAGACTTCCAGTTACATTTGGTGTTAAGTTTCTTTATTCAAAGGGAATTGGGTCTAACATTTATGCTAATGAAGACGTTTAATGGTTACCTCATATTGATTTTTCCCTCCAAGTGGACAAATAAACATCTGCTCATGCTTAAAAGTGGAGAAAACATGTTTGTGAAGTTCAAGTGATCACTTCCCACCCATTTCTGTGGTTAGCATTCATGTTTGTTCAGTGACGTTTTTCTTTGCTTGATGTTTTTCTTTGCTTGACGTTTTTCTTTGCTTAATGTGTAGGGGTCGTCATGAATCTAAAATAACTGAAGAGGAAGAGGATGAAGAATGTCTTAAGGAGGAAGAAGATGGCTTGTCTGGTACAGGAAACACGCGGCTGGTGACACAACCCTCTTGTAATCTCTCTCTCTCTCTCTCTCTCTCTCTCTCTCGATTGAAAGATGGATGGTCTCTGCTGCTTATATCTCCCCCGTAACTCTGCTTTGACTTGTAGAAGCTGTAATGTTTGCTGCAATTTCAGAACGCTAGGCAATGAGGGATTGCAAATGTTCTTCGTGTTGACATGATTTCTTATTACTAACTATTAGTATACTCCAAGTTCTTACTTTGGTTTTGACAAAGTAGAGGTCTTCTACATCCCTGCCCCTGACCCTTGTCCAGGCAGGAACCTCATTCACTGGGGACATCCCTTTATTGTATTGTTGTCTTGCTCTAGAGAGATTCTCTTTAGGTCTGATTTATCCAATTATCTTGCCAAAAGGATATCTCCAGCAAAAATTCACTGCTTTCTCAAGTTCTACTTTATGCTTGTTCCGCAGGTATACAAGGGAAGATGAGGGATTACCAGCTTGCTGGATTGAATTGGCTCATAAGATTGTATGAGAATGGCATTAATGGAATACTTGCAGATGAAATGGTAGGTCACAGGCTGTAGCATTTAGATGTAATAACTTTTTAATTCGACTTTGAGCTGGATTTTATTGCACATTCACCTCATAAGTAATCACGCGATGACCTTTTCTAATTATTATACCTGATATTGGTTGGTCTCAGGGTCTTGGAAAGACGCTTCAGACTATCTCATTACTGGGCTATCTGCACGAATTCAGAGGAATTACTGGTCCTCACATGGTTGTTGCTCCAAAGTCAACTCTGGGTAATTGGATGAATGAAATTCGCCGCTTTTGCCCAACTCTCCGTGCTGTAAAGTTCCTTGGTAATCCAGAAGAAAGGGTATAGCTTTCATGCACTGTTGCTCAATTTTAAGGTTAGTTCAAATGCCAAGAAGAGTAATTAATGCAACATTTTTCTACTGCTACAGAGGTATATACGTGACGACCTATTGGTTGCCGGGAAGTTTGATGTATGTGTTACCAGTTTTGAGATGGCAATTAAAGAGAAATCTGCCTTGCGCCGATTTAGCTGGCGGTATATAATAATCGATGAAGCCCACAGGATCAAGAACGAAAATTCTCTACTTTCAAAAACGATGAGGCTGTATAATACCAATTATCGTCTTCTCATCACTGGTACACCGCTTCAGGTACGTTGTTTATATTGGATTTGGAAGCTTTGAGAAATTGCTTGCTACTCATTGACCTCCTGGTTATATCTTGATTATTTTCGACCCAAAACAAAAATCTCTATGATATTTAAGAAATAGGCTGCAGTCTTTTGGACAAGGTGCCCTGAATAGTGAGACTTGATTGGTATGTTGTATATATCTAATGCATAACAAATTTGCCATCAGATGAATAATTTCATTGTGGAAATTTAGGTTACTTTTCCCTTTCTGTCTTCAAGTCAAGTTACTGTGATTAGGAATTCTATGTTTTTGTTTTATGACATTCATGTCATAGAAACTATATAATTTTAGTTCTTCATCTGTATTATTTTGAGTAGATTTTATTGAGTAATTCCTTAAATCTGCTCAACATTTCTACAAAGATCGGTTCTTTTGCACTGGCTTTTCTTTTTTCAAATTTCGATAAATTGCTATTTCTGAGGATGCAGTTATTGCTCTTTTCTACAGAACAATCTCCATGAGCTGTGGTCTCTTCTGAACTTTCTGCTTCCAGAAATATTCAGTTCGGCAGAAACTTTTGATGAATGGTTTCAAATTTCTGGTGATAATGATCAGCAGGAAGTTGTCCAACAACTTCATAAGGTAGGCTTGAAACTGTTTTTTGGGAACAATTTGGTGTCTTTATATGATTTCTTACTTTTTTCAATTTTCTAAATTAAGGTTCTCCGGCCCTTTCTCCTCCGAAGATTGAAGTCAGATGTAGAGAAAGGTTTGCCTCCTAAGAAGGAAACAATCTTGAAAGTTGGCATGTCTCAGATGCAAAAACATTATTACAGAGCTTTACTGCAGAAAGACTTAGAAGTTGTTAATGCTGGTGGAGAAAGAAAGCGTCTTTTGAATATAGCAATGCAGTTGCGTAAATGCTGTAATCATCCGTACCTTTTTCAAGGAGCCGAACCAGGCCCTCCTTATACGACAGGAGATCATCTTATAACCAACGCCGGTAAGATTCTGTTTGATGTGGAGTTTGTGGTGCCTCCATATCAGAAAATGGCTGATGTCCTTGTGTATTAATTTAAATTGCAGGTAAAATGGTTCTTTTGGATAAGTTGCTGCCAAAACTTAAAGAACGTGACTCCAGGGTCCTTATTTTTTCACAGGTAAAGTGACCTTTAAAACATCATTCCTTCATGAGTGCTGCAAAATAAGGATATAGTTGTATTTGTGTTCTTTTCCTTTGACCATCATTTACAATATGATTGATTCTTTACCCTTGTGGATGGCTTGATTCCAAATTCAGATGACAAGGTTGCTGGACATTCTTGAGGATTACTTGATGTTTCGTGGGTACCTGTATTGTCGAATTGATGGTAATACAGGTGGAGAAGAACGTGATGCTTCCATTGATGCTTTCAATAAGCCAGGAAGTGAGAAGTTTGTATTTTTGTTGTCCACAAGAGCTGGTGGTCTTGGCATTAATCTCGCTACTGCAGATGTTGTCATTCTCTATGACAGTGACTGGTTGGTCTTACCTCTGAGTTTTGCTCGATATATTTTGCCCTCTTTATTTTTCCTCTAGCCTAATATTATGACTTTTCATTCTTTCAGGAATCCACAGGTCGATTTGCAAGCACAGGATCGTGCACACAGAATTGGTCAGAAAAAGGAAGTTCAAGTTTTTAGATTTTGCACAGAGGTTTGTGTTGCTTGTCACTATTTGTCTGAAGGAAGTTATTTCTAATATTTCTTCTACTAATTGCATGGTGACAATTTGTGAAATAGTACACTATTGAGGAGAAAGTGATTGAGAGGGCCTACAAAAAGCTCGCCCTTGATGCCTTGGTGATTCAGCAAGGACGGTTGGCTGAGCAGAAAAGTGAGCTGTTGCTTAATTACTACATTCAGTATATAGCTGGTTTCCAAATTGTACCACTGATATCTTTTGGTACCTTGCTCCACGCAGCTGTTAATAAAGATGAGCTGCTTCAAATGGTTAGATTCGGTGCGGAAATGGTTTTCAGTTCTAAGGATAGCACCATTACAGATGAGGATATTGACAGGATTATAGCCAAGGGAGAAGAGGCAACAGCTGAGCTCGATGCCAAAATGAAGAAATTCACAGAGGATGCAATTAAATTCAAGATGGACGACAGTGAGTATACTGATACTGCAAAATATTTTAATAGTTCAATCCCAACATTGTTCACATCTACCCTGTTTCACTGCAGCTGCTGAGCTATATGATTTTGATGATGAAAAGGTATAATTGATCCAGGGATCCTTGGTCTATACTAAATAATTTATGTAGCATCTGCATCAGGCATATATATGTAGTTTAGGTGGCTTAAATTGTGTGCTTTGTAATGCAGGAGGATAGTAAGTTTGACTTTAAGAAAATCGTCAGTGAGAACTGGATTGAACCTCCAAAAAGAGAGCGGAAGCGCAAGTATGGCTTATTATTTTTTGCACATCTAATTTTTTATTCCTTTCACACCTTACCATACAATATGATGGCTTCTTTTCCTGAATTAGCTACTCGGAATCTGAGTACTTTAAGCAAACAATGCGGCAAGGTGGACCTGCAAAACCCAAAGAGCCTCGAATTCCTCGCATGCCTCAACTGTAAGTTTCTTGGGCTGCTGTCTCTTTGACAGAGGAAATGTTTTGACAGTATGTCATAATCTTTCGCTCTTATTTTCTGTTGCAGGCATGACTTTCAGTTTTTTAACACTCAAAGGCTGAGTGAGCTATATGAAAAAGAAGTACGCTACCTCATGGTGGGTATAATCAATTTAACATTTTCCGTTACCATTTACCCGTCGTCTGGCTTGAAACTGTTCTTGAGTCATGACATGTTAATGTATATTTGATATGCAGCAAACACATCAGAAGAATCAAATGAAAGATGCAATAGACGTGGATGAGACTGAAGGTGCCTCTACTGCACAATTGGTTTCTCTATTTAAGGATCCTGTAATTCTATGCTAACCTAGCATTTAAATTATAGATGTAGGAGATCCATTGACCGCTGAAGAGCTGGAAGAAAAGGAGAGGTTATTGGAAGAGGTACTCGTCTGAATGTGTATATATGTTTAATGGGATAATGTTCCTCATTATCCTGTTGAGCCTTTCTTAATATCATATAATTGGTAATTCTTAGGGATTTTCAACATGGAGTAGAAGAGACTTCAATACCTTCATCAGAGCTTGTGAAAAGTATGGCAGGAATGACATCAAGAGTATTGCTTCTGAGATGGAAGGTAAAACAGAGGAGGAAGTCGAAAGATATGCAAAGGTTTTCAAAGAAAGATACAAAGAATTGAATGGTGAGTATCCTACTTTGGCATTTTCTTCCACTTTGGCCTTGAGTGGCTAATGTGGGATAATGCGAAATGTCTTGACATATGTCCAGGCTTCTTCATTTGACTTGATTAACTCACCAGAAGCTCTTTCTTCGACTTGATTAACTGAGGCTTCTTCATTTTGCTGAGGACAACCCTGTTACAGCTCTCCATAGCTCTCCAAAAACTTCTGTTCGACAAGATAACATGTTAAATGTAACTATAAACCAAACGGTTCCCTTTGAATTGCCTGGATTGGCCAAACTGAATGGTGGATTGGCCAAACTGAATGGTGGCCCATCCTATAACAAATACTACACTGATCTTAGTCCTGCTTTCAGACCAGTAAATTCTGATGCGGATTAATGGAAACAGATTTTTCTTTTGACTTTTCAGTAAAATCATAAAATTATTTATGTGTGGCCTCTTGTTTTTTAGTCTCTATTGATTGCTTGTGGATCATCTGCAGATTATGATCGAATTATAAAGAATATTGAACGTGGAGAGGCCAGGATATCTCGAAAAGATGAGATCATGAAAGCTATAGGAAAGAAGTTGGATCGCTACAAGAATCCATGGCTGGAATTGAAGATTCAGTATGGTCAGAACAAAGGAAAATTGTACAATGAAGAATGTGACCGGTTCATGGTCTGAATGTTATCCCATTTGTGTTTAGGGACTAGTTACTGCAGAATAGTTTCTTTCATATTAGTCTTTATCTTCTTTTTTCTTTTATTATTGATTTTGCTGGTTCACTGTCACAGATATGCATGGTACACAAGCTTGGGTACGGAAACTGGGATGAACTGAAGGCAGCTTTTCGAACATCACCTCTCTTTCGGTTTGATTGGTTTGTGAAATCTCGCACAACTCAGGAGCTTGCTCGGAGGTGTGACACACTCATTCGGTTGGTGGAGAAGGAAAATCAAGAATATGATGAGAGGGAGAGACAAGCCCGTAAAGAAAAGAAGCTTGCCAAGGTTGATTTCCCTCATTAAACTAATATTGGCACCTGACATCTTATTTTTCAATGTACTGTTGCTTAGATGGAAGACGCGGGTCATGCGTTGATAACTAACCATTTGTCTTCTTGATTTTCAGTCTCAGAGCATGACGCCATCAAAACGAGCCGTGTCAAGGCAGGCCAATGAGAGCCCAAGTTCCCTAAGGAAGCGCAAGCAATCATCCATGGATGACTATCTCAGCTCAGTAAGTACCCTTTTTTTACCTTCCATTGCTATTCCTATTCATATTGTGTAGAAACCATGGGACTGTTGACACTCGGCAGCTAACAATTGGTCTTTCTCAGGGAAAGAGGAGGAAATAAAGGAAATTTTGCAGAGCATGAAGTATTACATGAGAGTCGGTTAATGTTGCATATCCCCTCGTTGCGACCGTCTACTCTTAGTTTTTGAATTTTCCGTGGAAGGTTAAGGATAGTAATTATATAGCGATTAGATGAGATGTTGCTAAGTGTTAGTAGTTTTTTGAAGTCATACACCAAACGATGAATTCCAGCTCCGCAATAGCGGCAATATTTTGACCCTTGTAACGGCTTCCGGTCCATGGAGCTCTATTCAATTAGCATACCTTGGCAGGGACAGTAGAGCTTTTGTTATCGGCCCAATGAAAACAATGTTATTTTCCCCAGGTTGTCTGGTGCCCTGTGGGTCTTACTCTTGTCGTGGATCGGTTCATTTTTATCATTATTCAGTGGAAACTGTCCGTGATTCATACGTATTGACTTACAAATTCCTTCCCTAAAATGATTATGGCTATAATGATTCACAGTGCATCACGTACAGGCAACAAGAGAAGAACGAAAGAGGGAAGGAAAGCGAGTGTAGTGCTAAAGACGAGAGAGAGAGAGAAAGAGAGCAAACTGGAAAAAGGAGTACAGCAATTAGGAATTCCGCCAAATAGTCATGTACAGAACCCAGGGGGGGCAAAAATAAGACATTCTACCCTCTCCTTTTTCAGCATGAAATGGTGACTCTACTTACATATCAAGAGCCTATCAATCCTGAGGCATAGGAGTAAAAAGGATATTACAGCACCACACTTTCCATACACCAAAACCCTCTCCCTCTCTCTCTCTCTCTCTCTCTCTCTCTCTCTCTCTTCCTGTACTTCACATTAGGACGTCTTTGACTAGAAGAATCGACAGAAAAAGGGACAAGCAGCATCAAAGTCGGATACAACCAACCCATTATTCATAACCCTTGGTCTCAACCAGAAGCATCCTACTAATAATCATGTAAAGCGAACATGGCAGTGGTGCTGAGTTTTGGCACGTCTACTCGTTTGTAGAATCGAAGCTGCCCACTGCACCCGCACGCTTTCTCTCCCTCCAGTTCTCGCCCCATACTTTTGCTTCTGCCACCGCGCGTTCTCTGTCCAGGTCACGGTTCCTAGTCTCTCTGCCTCGGCCTGCACTCCCAGGGCTGTCTCTGTGGGAGTCCACCTGCTCGGGGTCATCTAGGCCCCACTTCCTCCCAGACCCACCACCGGCTTCACTGCGACCAAGCTCAGCTCCACTAGTCAATTGCCTTCCTTGGTCTCTTTTTCTGAAATCCGGCGAATTCCTATGAGTGGAAGGGGAACCACGATACCCATCCGGGCTATCCAAACCATCAGCTGTGCCCCTTCGGTCATCTTTAATCCTCGGAGTAGAAGGACCCCCTCGATTGCTTTGGGCAGAAGCTGAGTTCGGGTCGTAAGTTTGGGAGGCCAAATATGTAAGAGCTGTCACAACGTCTCCTATCAAAGGCCTCGTAGCCGCCTGTTCTTGTAGGCACATTGCGGCAACTGCTAGAGCTTGGTAAAGTCCACGAATTGGGTACCGCCCTTGTAGCAGAGGGTCGGCCATCTTGGGAAACTTTCTACGGTCCTTGAAGAGCGGCCGAGCCTACAGACCACACATATTAGAAGAGACGATTCTTAGCTTGAATTGTTTCATTGAATGGGTGCATAACAAAAAATTCAGAAAAATGTGAGAAACCTACCCATGCCACAAGATTATGCTCCCCAGCAGCCCTTGAATTGTCAATTGCCTTGCGCCCAGTGATGAGCTCAAGAAAGACAACTCCAAAGCTGTAGACATCAGATTTTAGAGTTAGTTGACCAGTCATTGCATATTCAGGAGCACAATAACCATATGTCCCCATAACACGCGTTGAGACATGAGTTTTGTCCCCGACAGGCCCCAGCTTTGCGAGCCCAAAATCTGATAATTTAGGGTGGAAGCCCTCATCAAGAAGGATGTTAGAGGATTTTAGGTCTCTGTATATAACTGGAGGATTTGCTTTGTCATGCAAATACTCCAAGCCCTTGGCCGCGCCAGCTGCTATCTTCATCCTTGTGTTCCAGTCCAGAGGCTCCTTATCCGGAGGAAGATCTAAAAAGACAATTTAAATGGCAATAAAATGGCCTCAAGCATTTGCCTACTGTGTATTATTCGAATAGAGGCAAGTCACTGAAATGCCATTATTGATAAAAAAGAAAATATAAGTACTGTGTCCATCTCCCTTAGAGGCTGGTGGTACTGTGTCCAACTTTCCTCAAAGTACATGAACTGCCTCATTTAAAGCATTCAGCATTTTTCCGATTTGCATGTGCTTATATTGCTCCTAAGAATACCGATTCTTTCCAGAGGTATTAATACAGGTCAAACCTTTCAAATGGTCACTTATAGATATTTTATTGTTATGTATGTCATCTTGATTGACAAGTCTCCTACTTTTGCTAACACTATGCTAAAAAATATCAGCAAGTCATCCTAATTTATTTGTTTTATGGCTTAAAGCTAAAGAGAAGTAATAGATCGTTTTTTAACTAACATCCATCAGATTATTCAATATGAAGACCTTTAATGACTCATCCCCAGACAAAACAGGAATAATTCAAACAAGTATTTAAGTAGAAATATTATAGATCGTGAGCAATTGCTTTCTCAAGGCTGCGATTTCACTCTCATGGACTAAATCTTTTCACAGATAGACGAGGCATTTGTTACTTGGATAAAATGTGAGCAGCAGGACAACTAGCTAGTCAATGGAATCCAGCGACCTACCTAGCCAATCAATCTATAGAATAAGTTGACAACAACAAGGGTTCTGACTTCAGAAATATAGTAGCCATAGAAATTCAAACTGGTGAATCAAGATACAATATTCTTTCTTCCAATCATTATTACCATGCCAACAATGACCAGCCTCAGCTTGATAGCCCTTTCAGCGGTGTTACTTGATGAAAGCTTTATAACAATGCTCTCATACGAGTGCCAATTTAGAGTGAAGTCCTATACAATTATTCTACTGAATCATTTTGCAGGGCGTCAGTCATGACTCTAGATTCTCCCTTGTAGGATAAGGGTCCTCAAAGCTTTAAACCATGTCAAAGAATGCAACAATGCGATAGTGATGGACCATTTGAGAGAACAAACACAAAGTCAATCACAAGTGCACAAAAGGAGAGCCACCAACATTAAGTTAAAAGATCTCTACAGTATGCATCAAGGTGTAGAGATAGATCTATTTAAAGTAAACAAATAATTACCGGAAGTATGATGCATAAACCTTCAAAAAGGAAATAGCTAACATTTCTAAACTATAATTTAGTTTCATTCAAGAATTCTTCCTACTTTAACTTTTATTCTATGATAAAAATTCAAACAAAGAATTTGAATAGGGTATCTCATTTCCTATCTTGTACTCAAACTACAGAGTCAAGATGGATGAGAAAATTGTGCAAAAGTCATAGGGTGTTTGTTTCTCAGAAAGTTAATGATTAAAAATAAAAATCTAAAACTGATCATTTAAGTCATTCAGAATTATTATCCCATATAAATTATTTTCATTATGAACAATAAGTCATGCCTAAACATTTTTGTTGATGATGAAAACATTTCGTTCATTTATTTTAACCAGCAGCACAAGAGATCATTATTTGGAAAATATTCTCCAAATTGTTAATTCTCCCAACAAGAAACGCACTCTAAGCATGCATTCCACCCCCCCCCCTCCCCAACCCAAAAAAAGAAAAAGAAAGAGTCGGTGTCTGCAACATGCCTAGTATTAACTATCAGTGATGGAAAAAATTAAGTTGAACATACATCTTCACCAAACTGATACTCCAGTATTATGATGATCGCCTAGTCAGTTAAAAAAAAAACTTCCAAATGACAGCATGACGTCTTATGGTACAGCAAAGTACTTGAGAAAAACACCATTCAGCATTTAAATCAGAGAAATATGACATTACCAACTACAAAAGTTAATGATGATTTCCAAGAATTGATATATTACATGTGCCTTTTTATTTGATACACTTCCATAAGGACAGCTATGACTCTTCATATAAGCCTATGCGTGACATTAAATGCATTCTACCAATCACCATGGTTTTAGTAACATCCATTCCAATTACCATGGTAATATTTATCAAAAATGAACCTTCTGTCGGTCTATCTTCTGCCAAGATATAAAGGATTTCAGCAGAAGAAACAGGAAAGCTGGCAGTGAAATTTGAATTGGCTTGGCAACCCTTTCAAACCACTCACTACAGAAGGAAGGCACTTGCATTCAAAAACCATAATGGAAGTTTACTAAATGCTTGTAACCAAAACAAAAAAATGTTAGTAAATGGCATTTCGGGTTTTTCTATTAATCTCCTACATCTCTCCACCTCCGTCAAAGTTGCAGCCTCTTTAATGTTTGTCAAGCTTTTCAACCTCTAAAAGTGTCTCGTTAATTTGGTTTCCCACGTTTTCCACCTTCTAATGACTCCACTGCTTTCAACATGTTTAATCCCCCTCAGCTTTGCGAAAAGAGTAAAACTACTATATTCCCTGGCAGAACTATCCTTCCAGCTATTTTTAACTACCCCTTCAATCTACTTTTAGATAGATATTTTTGAACCTAAAAGGCAGTGCATCCACCTAATACCTCTCACTATGAAAACTGTAGGATAATGATCTAAAGTCGACCAAGGTTGAAGCCTTGGCGCAAGTTCGGGCTCTTAACTCTCCCAATAACCTAAGGCACTTCTCATTTGCTTTCCATCACGTGTCTAAGAAAAAATTCCTAGCAGAACCCTCTCCCAGAGAAGGCCCACCTGATACATCTCACTTTTGAAACAATAAAAATGGCTACTAAAGTCAACCGAGGGAGAAGCTTTGGCGCTGAATTCAGGTTCTTAAACTTATTTGCTTAATTGAAGTCTCCCCCAATCACCTAAGGCACTTCCCATTTGCTTTTCATAAGAAAAATCTCATCCAACAATAAGTTCCTCACAGAACCCTCTCCTAAAGCATAAAGCTTTGGAAATGCCCACACCTCATTTTCCACATGAACAAGCAAGACAAGCTAAAATGACCCACCATGCACTTAATAAGAAAACTAGTTTTCCATTCCTCATCAAGATAATGCTACAGTTGTTTTGACAGCTGGTAACTCAATGTAAATGACGACTAAAATAAAAAGAGCAACAGCAAAGACCTAGAGACAGAAGGAGACAAAAGTTCAGGCAAAAAACAGTTGAATGAAAAATCAAATTAAGATCGTCAGAGGCAATAGAAAAGTCACAGGAAAGCTGCATAGGTACTTCATAATTCAGAGAATATCTGGTTCAGGCAAGGGAAGGGTCATATGGAGGTTGTTGGAGGTGAAGGTGTCCGACATCAACGAGGTTAACAGAAGTCAGGGTTGCCACCAAAAGGATGGTCTGAGATAGTTTGATGTTTGGGTTGGCCAAGAGGGATCAGCCAGAATTTGGGTGGATTATTCTGCACGCCCCCCCCCCCCCTTCTCTCTTATTGAATGAGCAAATCTTTCTTTCAAACACTAAAAAAGGATTATTTATTATAATCGAAGAATCGCATTTAGAAATCACCTAATGCCATTTGAGATTCCTCAGTTCCAAAACAAACAGTGCAAACTGTACAGCTCAAGGAGCAAATTCAACAAATTTTATTTCTCAAAAAGATTTCAGCAGGTATGTGTTCTGTTATAGTGTAATATCAACTTCCACCGCTGCTACCAGGCTAGAGGCAGCAGTGCACAGCTGCTACTAAATATAGAACCCTCAATTATGAAATCTTTGATGCGATACCATCATTAACAGAATAAAGAATGCACAAGGAACTGTGCAATCAGTAACCAGTTATAATGCTACTGCTACGCTCCCGATATCATCGTCAGCTCTAACTCTATGCAATAACTATTGCTCAAAGGCGAAGGTCAAACACTGCAACAACCATCGACGTGTGCAGCAAGAACTACATCACCAGTTCAGAGTCATCAATTTTTTTTTCACTCGTAATTTCTCCAACTATGCTCATGCATTTTTTTCATATGTTTTATTTCCTGGCAAGTGTACTGATTCATATCTTAACCATCTTTCTATGCATAGCTTTTCAACGGCATTGTGCATTTCCATCGCATTAATTGGTTTAATTAAGGTTTTACTCAAGTAAAGTATACAGACACTCTGGTATGTGTGAATCTACGGATGAAATCTTCAACTTTCTCAAATATTGACAACAGATGCTGAACCAAAAATTGACTTTTTTAAGCATAGCCAACAGAAACGTCTTGTCAGATTTATTTCTATAATTTGACATTTGAGATGCATACTGATGAAAGATTCCCCATCATCTCATCCTTCTCTAGAACAGTGTACAAGGACTAATAAGATGGATCCAACTTCATCTAATTATGCTTCTTTTCATTTTGGCCCCATTCGAGAACACAAAAAGGAAAAAGATAAACAAAGAAACTATCAAACCAAAATACCCAGACATTCTAATCACTCTGGAGCTCATGTAACTAGTCACAAGACTTGGCACATGTTCCAGTTGGTTTGACACCACAAATTCAAGTCGCTGCTCATGCCCCTAGACCTAATACTTGGCTTTAATGGGTTAAAAACTTAACAGCAATGGAAGTTGATGTGTCAGCATCCCCATGCTCTACATATGAAGTTTGGTTTACCTATCCTCGTTTTGTTCCAAGTTTACTGGGTGTTCCAAAAGAAAAATCTAAGATACAGTCGCTGACTCTCCATCACATCCAGATGTTTCAGAAAAGAGTTATCAGAATAATACAGGTGGATAAATGCTAAGAAGAAAAAAGATACTAGAAAAATCAAAAGGGACAACAAAACAACACATCACTTTGGTAGGCTTAATGCATGCTTCTTAAATTTCTTGATCATATCGCCAAAAACAAACCATCTCCGGGTAAATACCAAGGACAATAGAAGAAAAAGAATTCTCTACAAATTCTGTCAAGAATCATGGAAATCGGACTTTCCTGATAGTAGTTCATATTATTTACTTGGAAAATTTTATTGCTAATTCACAAACAAATACTCGTTTGTAAACTACCCGTTTAACTAGTCTGCAGCACTGGTACTATATTTTCGCAACTAGTTGGATTTAGGTAACCTTTTCACCTTGGCGATTCTAACCTATTCAATAAGCACCATAGACAGAACAAGAAGAAGCACAAACAGTAATGCAATAAGTGGTTTAGCATAGTCATACCATGCAAGTGATCCTCCAATGATCCCAGCGGCATAAACTCATAAACAAGGAGGCGCTGGTCCCCATCGGCACAATAGCCTATCAGGTTGACAAGATTCTGGTGGTGTAATAGGCTGAGCATGAGAACCTCTACCAAAAATTCTCTATTTCCTTGAAGGCCATTTCGGTCAAGCTGCTTAACAGCAACTACCTGAACATGTTCAGTGCAAACAAAGATAGCCATGAGAGAGAGAGAGAGAGAGAGAGAGAGAGAGAGAGAGAGAGAGGACTAGGCATTCAGAGAACACTATGTGAAAATTTATGCATTCTATCAACTATTTAAACAATTTACAACTGACATGTTGTAGGATTAACAAAATATAGTTGCAAACCAAGTGGGAAAGCTCAGGATTCTTAACACAAACATGCAAGTGTAAAAACCTTTTTACGGAAGCAGCCTCCAAATGAGATTATAGCTATGAATTCTGTTGGTGAAATGAATCCACTTGCTAAATAGAATATGTTGTCATAACTGCTGGTGGAATTATCCTTTTACCCTGCCTATATACAGGACATAAGTCCAAAAAATTATTATGACGCTACAAAAGAATCAGGCATAAATAGGCGCAATTAACCTGGCCTGTACTCTCCAGACGGCCTTTATAGACACGACCAAATCCTCCTTCACCCAGTAGACATTCCGGTCTAAAATTTTTTGTCGCAGCAGCAAGCTCTCGAAAGGTAAATGTTTGTGCAGCAATATGAGCCGTTGATCCATCTTTTGGCACTGGTACTTCCTTTTTGGGGTCGGAACCATTTCGAGATTTTGATTTGTCTGCAAAGAATTTTGATCATTAAAACCAGGCAGGTTAATGGAAATTGATCAGAAAAGTTGTCCTTTCCATAAATATGGCATCTTAATTAACATTTGATGGGAATCAGATGAACTAAATAATCAAGAAAGATCATATCTCTTTCAAACGTGAGCCTCCCTATCAGATGCATGTTGCATATAGTTGGACTAATTGTACACCAAATACTTGAATTATGAAGCACCATGCCAAGATTTAAGGATGCCATTCAGCCCACAAGGTTATCCATTGTAAAAGCTTAATAAATAGTCGGCACAAGGAACTCTTTAAGCATATATCAAAAGATGCCTGCCGATATGCTTTCCAGGGACAATAAATTTAATCTCACCCACCAAAACACAACAAAAACCTGCACAAGACCAATACCCAGCACTTAAGTAGTTTAACCTTAAACCTGCACAAATAGGTAGTTCACTATAGTTTGAGACTCATAGAAAGAAACTGCATTGGCAGTTTAAGCTCGAACAATACTTTGACACACCTCTAAGGAAGGAACAAAAACACATCATTTAAGGGCAACAACTTTGCCTTCT
Organism: Melaleuca alternifolia; assembly: GCA_019926035.1. Lineage (NCBI taxonomy): Eukaryota > Viridiplantae > Streptophyta > Magnoliopsida > Myrtales > Myrtaceae > Melaleuca > Melaleuca alternifolia. The sequence goes on along the minus strand of JAGKPW010002342.1, from coordinate 52,585 downwards.
TAATAATTTCACTTGAAAAGTTTAAAATTGCGCTCAGACATCATTGACAAACCCCTTAGCTCATACGCACAAAACTCAGAAAATTATACACTAAAACCAAATGTCAATAACTCCTATAACCACTAACAGATCTCATAAACAATCACTGGCCCTGAGCATTGAAACAGTCTAGAAACAAGACACCTCAATTCCCCGGGAGAGATTAACCATGGATGCATCGGATCAAATTAGAACTGGCACCGAAGCCACAATTAGCTCAAGCAGGAAAAAAAGACTGACCACAAAGACGGCAAGAACTAATGCCATTGATCAAGCAAATTCAGAACAAGACGTAAAAACAATTCATGAATATCAAGGAAAAGCCCAAAAAGGAAGACCTTTCGCTTTACCTGAGCTGACTCGGCTCGCATGATGAGAGTGAGCAGCTGAGGCTTCTTTAGCTGAATCCTTCTTGCTCACTTCCTTCACTCCACTCCCTTCGTTGCCCTTGGATGATCCAAAACAAGAGAAACACCCACCCATATCAAATCAAAATCCCACCACTGCAAATCACTAAACAATCAAACCCGACGACCGCGAATCGCCCACACGCGGACCCCGCTAGGGCAATCGCACAGCATCAAAAGCGCCGGCCTTCAAAGCGCACAAAAGCCACAGCACGCACTCGGCTCTCCCCATCTCGGCGACTCAAGACCCATTGAGAATTCCGACCAAAAACCACTCCTTTCGCTCGCACTCTCTCTGTGGACAAGCTCCAGAGGCGAAAAGATCAAGACCCAACAAGCGGAACGAGCAGATCAACAAACCAAAGGAAAAAACTCGTGGGTACAGTGGTGGGAGAGAAGGAAAAAGTAAAAGGTTTGAGAACTTGAGAGGAAGAGAAATGATGCATTTTTATATATTTAAAAACAAAACAGCAGAAACATATATATGTATATATATATATATAAATGGGAACGAACGAGGAAGTGAATAGTCTTGAGGGTTGGGGAAGAAAAATTAGAAGAAACTAGACATGGATTAGGATCATAATTAGTTGAAGTTAAACGGGTAGTTAAGAGCCAACAGCTACACGTAATCTCCCATTGGATTAAGCATTCAAACCGAAGATGTCGATGCGTCCCATCATTACACCGCTCTCCTTTATCATTTTCTTTTTTGGTGTTCATGCTTTCACACATAATTCACTGTTATCATCTAAATAAAAAGTAAATTCATTCAGTTTAAGTAAATTGGATAAGCCTTCATTATGTATGAAAAAACATTGAATCAACATGAATACTCGTACGATTTGCTTAAATTCAAGTGAAATTTAAAAAATTATATCCTCATAAGGGGATAAGTTTTGTAAAAAATTGGGTGGAAAGAAAAAAAAAAGAAGTTTTGTAACACAAGTTCGAAACTTTTGTGTGCCGTAAGAAAAATCGACAGCCGAGTAGATATGATCATGGATCACCGTTTCCTGGGGAGGGGAGGGCAGGGGACCCACCCAGAGCCGAGGATGTTGTGGCGCTGGACATTCTTGAGTCCCTAACGCATGTTTAAAAACACCGCCATCAACCACCGGAGCTGGCCAATGGTTGTGTACGGGCGGCAGGAGATGAGACGTCCATGGATCTCTCGTCGCAGCCGTTGGATCAGGGAGGAGACGGTGGGTCGTGTTAGTGCGTCTGATCCAACGTGAGCAACAACCGTGGCGAAGATGGGGAGAACGGAAGGAACGAAAAAAAGGAAGAATTATGGGGCCGTAGGCGAACCGTAGGCTCGTGTCCTGGTGTAATGATTGTCCATGGTGGGACGCGGTTGGACAGGTATCTTCCATCACGACCGTCAGATTGGGAGGCGAGGGACTAGAAAGTTTTATTATGTCAGTGTACTTGATCCAATGTCTAAGAAACGTGTTACAAAGAAGGCTAACAAGAAAAAAAAAGGTTAATTCGGGTCTAGGAGAACACATGGGCTCATGTTCATGGATGCTGGTGGAGCGGCCGACGTCACGGAGGAAGGTGGTGGCGGCGCTACAAGCAGTGGGTGGATGCGGTGGCGCGGCGGAGGTGAGAGTGGGGGAGGAAAAGTGACATTAGTAGGATTTTGAGGTAATTTAAAAGACTGGTACGTCTTATAATCCGACTTGAAAGACAACATACATACACCGTAATGAAACATACTTGGGATGTTGCTAGAAGTAACAACAGGCTGAATTTTAGAGTAAAATCAAATGCGTTATCGTTTCGAAACTTTAAAATATTGACTATACGTGAGTTGTGAAATCGAAAATGATTAAATTAGCATATAGAATAAGTATGGTAGAAAGACATATTTTGTATGTCATATTATATTTATATGAGTGACAATCTTAAACTATTTTTAATATAAAATTGGATTGATCAATCTCGGAATAGATGGAATGAATTTCAAATTAATTAACATATCGTCAAGATAAGAGAATTGGACTTTCATAACTGACCGAAATTCACAAAATTTAACATTGAACCCAACTTTACTAATTTTACATTGAGATAAACTATTTCCCTACGTTGGAAATTACACAAAATCATGAAGATTGATCTTATCTTCAAGTACATAAATGTGCATCTTTATGGTGAATGCGGTCAATATAAATTTCCTTCCACTTGCTAACTTTTTATCATGATTAAGTAGTATAATTGTGATGCATTGTGGATTGTTGAGAATTATCGAGTATGTAGATGAAAAAGTAAAATAAAAAATTAAGGTAATTACATAGACTCAAGGATATACAAAAAATGAAATAGTTGAGAGTATAATTGAAAGGATACTCTCTCTTACATGTACATCAAGTCTCAACTAGATGGTATATGTTTATATACTCTCACTTAATTGGCCACGTTCTACCACATATACTTAACCCTCTTGCATGAGTATATGTTCTTATGGTACTCTTGGATGGACTTAAAAGGTGCGATTATTGGACAGAAAATTTCATGGGAAAGGAAATTATTTTCCACAAAAAGTGATTATTTTTAATTTATTTGATAATTTAGAAAAAGTTATTTCTTTTTCGTCAAGAAAGGAAGTTGTTTTCCCGTAACCTAGGTTTGTTATTTTCAATTTATGGAAAGTGTTTTCATAAATGGTTTCATAAAGCGTTTTCATCCCAATACTGAGTGATAATTTTGTTTTAATATGTAAAATGGTTTTCCATCTAGCTAGTAAACTCTAAATTATGAATGACCTTCCATGAAAACTTTATAAGGCCACATGTATCCATTAGGTTTATTTTGCCATCCGCACAAGACCCAAACGCACCACACACGCTCCGAGGTCAGATATTCGAACAAGATTTTTGTCAGTAAAATAATAGTAGCGACCTGATTTAAGTAGAACAAAGTCTGATTGATGCGCAAAATCGGGGGACACTCGATCGCCAACTTGAGATTATGTTCAAAATCAAAGTGGGGGATCGAGTACGGATCATGTGTTAAGCTGAAACCTAGGAATGTCCGAAAAGGATTAGTCGACCAAAGGGGTCGCTCGTGGTGTTATTCCTCCGGACGCAAGCCATTTGCGGCCAAAAGATGACCAAACAAGATTCTAAGCAACTCGCTTGTTTGAGAAGAGCACGCGGCGCTTTTCCCCCCTTGACCGGGGTCAGTGGAACAGTGCACAAATGGTCAAGCGTTAGATGCAACCACCACATCAGTTTTCTTCTGTCTTTGTGACTTTCGCAGTTCTCTACAGGACTAATAACTGCAGCTGGGTTGCTCAGCCAATCCTATGCACCGGGGGTTCCTTGGGAGATGGTTTTGAGGTTGAATTATTGGAGAAAAGTAGAACGAAATTTAGAATGTCACAGGCACAAAACAAATAACAAGGAGGCGCCATCATGCAGAGAAAAATATGAGCACCCTTCAAGAGAGCTAAATATAAATAGGCAATAAGCAGTTCGGTCGACGTTGTATTCGCATTAGTTTACAAATACCCAGCAGCATCACTCCATTACATGACCATAATCCCGAAGCATGTGCCCCTTGAGCTTAGAATGGACCATATTATCTAAGAGAGTCGAAGCATGCAAAAGAAGAGGACATTTATACGATGCTAACACCAAAGTAATAAATTTCCTATGGGCAACATTATGACAGCTTTCTCCACTGTCTTAGTAATAATATACAACACTCCAAGTTATCGCACAACCTATCAAACCCCAACAAATTTTATATAATCTACAAGAAATTGAATCTCTTACGCTCGATTTCGATCAAAACTGTAGTGGCCTGCCAGCAAGCTCCAAAAAGTGCTCTGTCCGTCTCATGCCGCTTTTAATTCCTTGGCCAATTTCTCATAAACTCGAATGTCCTGCTCAGATGAAAAGGGAAGGGCTATTAGAATTTCATATGAACGTAAATCAGAGATCCTATCAATTCAAGTAGCAAGATGAATGAGAGAACCAACCATCTTTGATACAGAGGGAGAAATTTTAGTCAGAGCCTGCTCAAAATGAGACGCCTTTATGGTGCATGGAGAATCTGAATGCTGACCCGACAATGTCAACTTCTCTTCAAGAGCAAGCATTGCAGCTTCATTAACCTAAAATTATTGGAATGTGATTGGTGAATGTCGAAGTCATCCCCAACCATATCAGATGTTGTTTAAGTTGTCATTGAGAGAGAGAGAGAGAGAGAGAGAGAGAGAGAGAGAGAGAGAGAGAGAGTTTTGATGTGATTGTCAATCTAATAATGCTAAATGGTAATGATAAAAAGTTTGAAGCACGATGAAATATACAAACCAGTGCAGCAAGATCAGCGCCACTTAGATTCTCACAGGCCCACATCCGCCCGATGGCCTCTAAATCGACATCGGCATCAATAGGCTTCTTCCTACCTAGAGCTTTCAAAATCAAACCACGCTCAACAGCGCTTGGCAAGCGAACATAATGAAGTTTTCCAAACCTCCCAGGACGCAAGAGGGCGCTGTCTATAACCTCAATTCTGGCAAAAGTATGCAATTAGCAGAGAAATTAGCGAAGTGCCTGACATGGTGACAACATAAGTCTGTAACTATGAATCAGACCTGTTTGTGGCCCCAATCACAAAAACACCACGTCGATGATCTGCACCATCTAGCTCTATCAGCAACTGCATAGAAAATTGTCCACCTTCAATTTTACTGGGTAAAATACGGTTTATAGACTAAAAGAGACTCCATAGATCTCCTCAAGATACTGACCTGATTCAACAGTCGCTCAACGACCCATCCACCTTCCGTGCCACGTTGCTTTGTTAAAGCATCCACCTGCAGATACAAGTATCAAACATAACATGACTAAGTAAAAGCATGACCAAAGGTATTCAGACAACTAAGCTACAATGACAACACAGCTATTTCACTAGGGTATTCATGGCTAGAGGGTAGTTAGCTTTGAGGAGATAGATGGCATATCCATGAATTCAGGCTCCAAATGCCTTTGAAAAAAAAAAACTGAGAAGCAAAATGATGGAATAGTTGCACAAAGTAAAGCGGTTCTGTAACTTCTGTTTCGATTCATCAAGGTTTGTCAAAGATCAAAAATAAAAAATCTTCCATTTTTTGTCATTAATTCAACAACGAATTGCGAGTTGCAAAGGACACCATAATTTTCCTTCTCAGCATCTGACAGTCGGCATAAAAGAAGCCAAATTCCTTCAGCACTACAGGCAAAAATGACAATACAGCCTTTTTCTTAAGGATTATTTGCAAATAAATCTTGTACAAGACAAAGGCAAGAGATAAAGAAGAGGCAACAGAGAAAAGGGTAGAAAGGCTTCTCGTGTGAGGCACCATAAAGGCTAGTAAAGGAATAGGGAGCCACGCATGCAGATAAGAACAGGTGAGAAGGAGTGGGCGCCTGGCCAGCCCCCTCTGATCAGAGAACTGATCATCAGGCAACAAACCAAAGAAGACCCTCAAAACCATATCCGAAACAAGCCTTCTGATCAGAGAACTGATCAAGAAACCCATTAATTGTTTCCTTACCTCTCTCCCACCCCTCTCCCTTGAGCCTTCCCAATTCCTGTTCTCAGAAAAATAATTCTCTTCTACCAAGATAGGCAATTTAGATAAGATTGATGTGAAACATTAATTAAGTTTGATGGTGAAACAATCCCCTCCCTCCCCCCAAACAAAAAAAAAAGGAAAAAAATGAGAGATGAGGCTCATCTTTCTAAGGTTGACAAAATCACAGAGGATTTATCGTCCCTTTGAGTAGAGCAGTGATTCCTAAGTAGAGTTTAACTGTGCCTATTGCTGGAATTTTTTTTGCAACAATGAAATAAGATAAGCAAAGCCTACTAATGGACAATTATGTCTGTCAAAAGTTACAAATTCCAAAAGAAGGAACATCTGATAGCCATAACGAGAGCCTCACAAACCTCATCAAAGAAAAGTATGCATGGCGCACAGGTCCTAGCACGGCTAAACAATGTTCGAATTGCCAGCTCACTTTCGCCAACGTACTTGCTCAAGAGCTCAGGGCCCTAAACAGTCAAGAAACACATAAGAATAAGAATATCAAGTCACAGGATATGAAAGAGAAAATATCCCCAAAATATCCGAAAAGGTGAAATAACTGATTACTAGAAACCAAAGAAACTTGCCTTTATGTGAATAAAGTTAGCTCCTGCCTCATTGGCAACTGCCTTGGCAATCAGAGTTTTACCACAACCGGGAGGCCCAAAAAGCAGAAACCCCGTCTCTAGATCCACTCCAAACTCCTGAAAACCACACAAACAGAGAATGATACTAAAATGCAAATAGAGAGGGCCAATAGAAGATGACAAGGCAGTACAACTTCACAAAAAACAATAATCTGGGGCTAATAACTGGAAACAGAGGCAAACTAATACAAGGTTGGCATTGCTCTAACAAAGAAACAACTTTTGAGGGTCAACCACACTTTAAAAATGTTGCATCCCTCAAGCTTAGTTGCTAGACCAAAATTTTCATACGGCAAACTAGCGAGGACTCATCCTCCACAAATCCTGATTGACATTAAACTCAACCATACCTCACAGAGCCTGTGCTTTAAAGTAGTTCATCAGTGGCACATGATGCCAGGACTTGCAACTTCAAAGCCACATGCCCAAGGATCCTAAGAACACATGTCTGATGGTACTAACAACCTCTATGCACCTCAAGTATTCATTGGCCTGCTCATGCATTGAATAAAGACAAATCTTTGGGTCATGGTTAAGCTAAATATAATGGATCAACTAGTCCACATTCCTAACAACTAGCCTGAAGATAATAGAGCAAAATTTCCCTCTGCTGTATGAAGCACACTTCCTCTAATCTAATTTTCACTCCTGCTGACTGAAGACAACTACTGTAACAGAATGATAATACTTTGATGGAAGCCCAAATTGTTCGCCAAGTACCTCGTACTCCTCAGGATATTTTATACGTCTGACGATATACCGGTCAAATGCCTGCCTCAAAGAGTCAAGACCTCCGACATCTTCCCATTTAACATTAGGGATTGCAGAAAATCCCTCCCTTCTAGAAGAGGGTTGGATCATTTTCAATGCCTCCTGAAAAGTAAACCATAGATAGATGCAGAACAAGAAGGATGATCAGACAACAGAACCAGAACAAGAAGGATGATCAGACAACAGAACCAGAAAAACTTCAATACAAAATATGATCATTTCTAACAATTCAATCACAAAAGATGGAATGTGCAATACAACATTTCAATCTCAATCTCCAAGAAAGAATGTCAAGCTGAAGTGACAAATATGTCGTTTGGTCTTCAGAATAAAGCACATTTAGCAATGGCAAGCCTATTAAGAATGAATGTCTATTATTTGATAAACAATTTCAATTTAAAGCAAGCCTGATTTTGAAAATACAAACAGAGAAGAGTAACTCATTACCTCAAAATCAGCCATATTAATAGCGAGCTTCTCCATTTCCTCAGGTAACCAAGGTTGCCGCCACCATTCATCAACACTATCTACATCTATAGAATTTTTAGACAATTCAAGTTTTCTCTCATCTAAAATTCTCTTCATGGCAAGGTTACCAGCTTTGTTAGCAAGCGCTGCCAAGTCCGCACCAACAAAGCCAGGAGTAGATCTTGCTATTTTAAGAAAATTAAAAGATCCTTCGAGTTTAAGGGCACATGTGAGCACTGAAAGGATCTCAACCCTGGCATTTTCGTCTGGAACGCCTAAACCAATCTCACGATCAAAGCGTCCAGGCCTCCTTAATGCGGGGTCAACAGCATCAGGCCTATTGGTTGCACCAATTACAAGAACATAGCCAGGCCTCATATCAGAGTCCTCCATGTCTGCACTCTTATCAGTTGATTTTCCTGGCATGTGCGATTCATCCATACAAGTCATCAATTGTGTCACAATCCGTCTCTCCATTTCTCTCTGAAGATTTTCTCGCTTCGAGGCAATTGCATCAATCTCATCAATGAATACAATTGAAGGTGCTGTCTTGTGTGCCTTCAAAAAGAGGTCTCGAATATTTTCTTCTGATGCACCTAAAATTCCGGCCATTGACAAGAAATAGATAAGTTTATCATGTTTAGACCAAGGATAGCAAATTGAACCAAGATGTAGCTTGGTGGTGTTGGCGTGTAGCAAAAAAAGATTTTTTTATATTATATTTTCACACAAATCAGATGCCAAGTAAAGTAAGCAGCTCAGTTTACAGGCAATGTCGTTTGATGGGCTAAATACATTGGCCATGCCGTGCTACTACGTTTATCCGTTGAAAAACTACATTAAGAAAAATAAATTGAAAGGGAATGGCTCAACGCAAACAGAGAAGACGTTGAGTTGGTAACAGAAGCAAGCACAAACATAAGCAATGATCAGACATCATGACTTCAGAGAGAACGCAAACATAGAACCAATGGCTACTTGATAGTTATGATTTTTCCATTCTTAGGCAATGAATTCAGATTTGACAAAACACAATAGACAGCTCCAGAATCCAAATGATCATCCACGAGAAGGGGAAAAAAAAAACTACTCAGAGCAAAAACAACAGATATACCAGAGACGCCGGAAACAATTTCAGTCGCGGATATTTTGTAAAATGGAACGCCAGTCTCATTGGCGATGGCATGGGCTAACTTGGTCTTGCCGCAACCGGGCGGTCCGTGCAACAAAATCCCTGCCATCGGACTAACCCCGAGCATCCTCGGCAACTGCGGGTGATACAATGGCACAATCACTTCCATCTTCAGCTCTTCCAAGACTTCCTTCATCCCTCCCAAATCCCTAAACCTCGGCCCTTCCTTCCCCTTCACTGTCACCCCCTCATTCCAAGCTGAACCTGAACCTTGGCCCTTCACTTCCGCTTCCTCCTTCCCATCACCCACATTCGTCATATCAATCACTCTCCTGGGCTTCTTAGTCGCAGTCTCTACCTCAATATTCTTCTCTCGCCGATCCGTCACATCTTGCTTAGCTTTATTAGGCTTCGCCTCGCCGACGTAGCTCGCTCGGAGCATGGATTTCATCAAGTCGAACTCCGGCTCCATTTTCTGCTCGTAAATCGCATCCTCCGACGTTGATACAGCACCGTCTTCTTCGTCTCCATCATCGTCATCGTCCGGTTCAGTCGACGACGCCTCCTCGCTGCTCCGCGGTCGTTTCCTCCGAATGTAGTCGTTCTCGAACCGCTGCAGCCTCTCCTCCATCACGTCCGCCCTCCTTGACTTTTTTCTCGAGGAGCCGACTCTTTCGAGCTTGTCATCATCATCGTCGCTGCCATCGTGGGAGCTCGACGACGGCAACTGCCGCCGCTCCTTTCGCTCCTTCTCACTGAATGACTCTAGGGTTTCTCGAACGGCGTTCGCGAAGGGATGACGCTTTATTCGCCGGTACTCGGGGAAGGTCTCACAGAGTCGCTTGACGAGGTCATCCACGGTGGAGCAATCGTGCTTGTACAACTCTAATCGCCGGGAAAGGAGCTTCCTATTCACCACGGATGCCGACGCCGGCGAACTGCCGCCGCCTCGTCCTCTTCGCATTCTCGGCACCGTCGTGTAGATCAGAACTAGAAGCGGCGGCCACAGCAGCGGACGGTTGGAAGAAGGGAAATACTCCGCAACAAAGAGACTATAATTACGAAACCGCCATTCTGTGTCCTGCGATTCATATTTTGGTCCTCCGACTTTTGAAGATTATTAAATTGAGTCCTCCAACGTTTAACTTTCACAGTTAGATCCTTCAAATTATAAACTTTATCAGGTCCTTTTGTTTGTTAACATAGTCAATCATACTGATGTGGCAGATAATATGGCGAGTTTCAATATTAAAAAAGGATAAAATAAATAATAATGTTTGAAATTAACATAGAAAGGGCAAAATAAATAAAATTTTAACATAAAAAATTGAGAAAAAAATTCATTTGTAACTTTTTTCGGAAAAAAAAAGGAGGTGAACAAGTAACTCACATAAGCTTGGTAATTTGTCATAAGAGTGGTAATTTCAATAATGTTTGGCAAGTTAGAAGACAAATTGGTAATTCACAATCAATCCAATAAGCTTCGGTAAATAACTTCAAATTAAAGTTTAACCTAGATACATGTATCATAGTTTCATTAGAGAAGAAACAGTGGATCACTCAACTCAAAATTGGTAATTTCTTTAAGAGTCGACAATTTCAGCATGTTCACTAGTCACACTAATAATTGGTGATTTCTTATTTTTTTGAAATTGTTGATTGTTTCTATACGATTGAATAGTCATTGTCAATTCATTATAAAAGTTGATAATTTACTAACCTAGTATCGCATAATTAATATATAGATCGTTTTTTGCTACCAAAACTATTTGAAACTTCCCAACCTCGTTGAGAAATCCACAAAAGAAAAAAAAAAGATTGCTTTGAGATTACATTACATCTTCTTATATTGGTAGTTTCTCATATCCATAATTCAGAGGCAGCACACACCAATTAGACAATAATTATTTTTCTGCATGTGATGACCAATTGATATTCAGATTGATAGAGCCTAATCAATATGCCTTAAGCCGGCGACTGGATTGAGATGTTGCAGCAAAGAGTAAAGAGTCTATGATAATTAACTAATTAATTAGTTTAATTAAACAAATTTAACTTAATCCAAGATGCCCGAGTATGATACCAAAGTAGCATATGAGGAGTAAATAATCTTACTTACTTAAGAATGATTATGCTAAATAAAGCATCAACTCATCCCTTTAAGGACTGGACTGCCGCTTGCATCAGCGACCCTGCAACTTCTTCCAAGTTCTGAAACTTTTTTTCCTTGTGCTGTCTCCCTGTTACTCTCTTGCTTCTCTCTTTCTCTGAAATGGCGAATCCCGCTCAACAAGCATGCCTCAATCCTGCAAGAGCTGAGCGAGGATTGCGATGCTCTTCCCTGAGAGGGCTGCCGCGGTGAACTTTGCGGCTTGACCTGTTGCTGCGAACTGCGAAGAATGCGATGCCTTCTCTCACGAGTAATGTGCCGAATGGCCGCGCCGGATTCAGCACCCGTTTCGCACGGAGCACTCTCTCTCTCTCTCCCTCATTGAGGTCTACCCTTTGGATCGATTCGTAGCATGTCACTCTTGGAGAATGGGGCGCATCGATGCCATCCAAGGGGGCTGCAATTTAGATCACTTGCTGCTCTCTGCATAGGCAACATGCACCTGTCACTTCGACTTTCAATGCTTTGCGGAGCCGATGACCCCATGACATGCCCGTGGTGGCTATTCGACGAACAAAATTGTTTATCGAAGTCTACGTTGCCGGTTCTATTGGCCACAATAACGACTTTCCTTAAAATTGCAATACTTAGAATCTAGAACACTATAATAGAGAAAAAGTTGATTTACTTGATTTGAAATCCGTCTTTCTTGATATGGAATAGCGACGATATAATTCACAACATAAATGTTTTTCCTCTATTACCCACCGGATCACTAGCTCAATGAGACTGTCCATTACGATGCTCCTTACCCTAGGCATTCCTTATGTCAGGTAATACGTGCAATCTAGGCTAGAGGAAAAACTTGAGTACTATGTATCGAGTTTTCAGCCGAATCTTTTCATTACAAGCCATGCTCAACTTGGCTCACATCGAACCTTTTCATTACGAGTCATGTTCAACTCGGCTCACATCGGCCAGACTCATATTAGACTGATTAAGAATCATTATATCCAACCTTATTAGACTAATCCCGTAATTGTCTGTACAGGTAGAGAAAAAGACACAGCAATCTATCCACTTTTTTTCCTAGAGATGTGATCCAAATGTTTATACTACATTGCGTAAGACTATTTTAATTGTATAAGTGATGTATACATACGTGAAAACTAAACATAATTTATACGATCCATTTGACATATTGTAGTACCCAACTTTATTTAGATTAAAAAATATAATAATAACGTTGTTCAGTAACTCAAAAGTGTAATAATACATGTCTAAAGATGATTAAGAAACTAACTTTTTTATTTTTTTTATGACTAATGATTCCCACTTTTTGTCATTCCTTTGAACTTACGTATTCACAGGTCAATACCTTAGGAGAGATTGGCCCAACAACCTACAGTCAGGGTCCCCCATTTACATCATGGAACTATACATATGAGTCAAACCTTGAACCCAATTATGAAAAATGAACATCTTCACCGGGTAGGTTGAGGAAACTAACTTCTGTCTAAAGGAAAACACATAAAATGTATTCCTTAATATCAATTTAAAATCAGAGTCTAGTATTAAAATGTCATCTCTCGAACACAATGTCAACTTTATTGTTGTTTCCTACAATGAGTTTTGATTTATTATGATTTTGCTTCCTTCGCTTTATGAATTTCTTTATGGTATGCACCATTATCTAGCCGCCATGAACTAGATGGTACTTCTAATAACTTGGATTCATAAACTAGTACAAAAGAATTGTTACCCCTACGCTCATGCTTGGACAACCAAGTTTTATATTCGTTGCAGTCCTTATTTATCCGATTTTTCTACTTGCAAAAGAAACATAGATCACCATTATTCGTCAAAGATGCTTTCTTAGGGCCCAAATTATCAAAATGACCGGTGGTCTGATAAATTCCTTTATAAATACGATTTTTTAACCTTTTGCCATTTTTATTATCGGAACTAGAGATATACATGGCAAAGCTGCCCCTTTACTTTCTTTAATTTTTATTCATTTGCCACCACCCTAACTATCAAATCATTAACTAATTAGATTTCATCGTGAAATTTTTTCACTATTCTCTTGTTGAAAATGATTCGAAGGCGAGTGATATTGCGAGGTTTATGAGCAGAGAAGGTATCCAGACCGTTTTGTTTATCATTGTGAAGAGTGTAAGTTGATTGCTCGCATCAATGGGAAATGTATCTTGTTCTTACTACTTAACAACTTGATAGACATCATGAAATCTATTCTGCTGTTCTACTTACCCTTTAAATCAACTATTTATTAATAGAGGTTCATAATAGGCCAATCAACCTGTCATAGAAAATCTGAAAATTCGTACAGGGAATGCAAGCTTACTTACAAATTTTTCATCATACATCTGTGTTCTTTTCGGATCATGTGATCTTCACTGATTTTGGGTGTCAGAGCTATGCAGATACTGAATCACAATCGACTGGAGTTTAGTTTTCCTCTCTTGATCTTTCCGATACTAATGCTTTTGCTTGTTATAGACTGGTTCATGTGTGGTCTCGATTTGTTCAGCAGCGGCGAGCCCTCTTATAATTACGACTCTCCGACATGATTACTTTCTATTCATTACTCAGATCTCCACGCACCTGTTTGTCCCTTTTAGGCCCTTCTAGAGATATGGACATCAACAGTGATTCTCATTAATTATAGATGACAACTTTGTAATTGGAGATTACCACGCTCCAGTTGATTTTGTGAGTATACGTACTATATAACCCTGACTTATAAATGGTTAGATAAAACTAAGAAGTAAGAACTGAAAATCAATCACTGATGAAGTGTGGATGACTGAAGTTTCAAAGCACGCAACGAAGTCTAATCCAAAATACTAGGAACAATCCTAAGAGTATTGCAAAGCTGTTGTGCGTGTGCTGCTAAGGCTGCACGTCTATCTCCGGAGCTATAAGCAGGCATGATCTACGTGGTAATTAAACTGTTGAGGAGCATCCAGCAATTGTCTAAACGGATCAGTACCTCGTCAATTTGTTTGGCCGGAAAAGAAAGGTCCTTTTGCCAACTGTATCGAGAACTGTACTGAGCAATTGGAAACTTGGCTCAAATGGTTCGAGCCGGGTCGCAACACCTGTTATCCAGGATGAAGCAGGATAATTTCCAAAGCGTTTTCTCCGTTGCCTTCTCCCACATCGCATTCATTATTACATTTTTTGGCTCAGTACCCAGCATCATAAGATAAGCTACTTCTAATTTCACAAGTCTCAGATAATAAATCATACTTCCAATCATTTGCTCCGACTTGAATAGTTGGCCTCTGTTAATGCAGGGTAGAAAACTCCTGGTCTTATTTCCCCTATGAACTTACATACAGCCTCAACCTGTAATTGATCCAGGAACTTATGACCCAGAAGAATAAAACGATCATTTCTCAAGGACTAATACGATTTCTATCTCATCCTGTACACAGTGAATGCGGTATGTAATTCAACCACAACACATAGTAATTGAATGTCAATCTGATAGTAATGCGATTATGTTACAGCAAGTCGCATTTGGAGAAGGATTTTGGTCCTAAAAACTGCTATCAGAAGCCATCTTTGCTATCGCTGGACACTGTACATGGTATCCCTAGAATCGTTCAGCTAACATACTGTCTCCGCAGCCATCTTCATTGCATAGACTTGTTCCCCCTGCTTTTTGCTCTTTGTTTATCTGGTTTGGTAAGTGCGAGGTCTTCAGTTACTACCGTTCCCTCCTGCCGGACCTTGCAAATGATGGATGGTCAAAATCTCCAACGACTGATCGGAAGAAGTTTCTTAGCTATTGAATTTATGAAACCAATAAAAAGTATTGAAAAGGTTCTTCTGTCGAAAAGGCACACATCAGTTTCTAAGCGTAGTCATAATATTGCTATTACACGGACGAAATTTGAGCATGAAATAAATTACATAAACAAAAACCTGAATGCTGTGAATTTATAGGAGAGATTGACGATATGATTCCACTATTAACGGCAGAGAGAAGATTACAATCCCTCGTCACACTGAATTCGAGTGTTTTTTATTCTTAGATTAAATCCCAACCCACAAAAATCAATCACAAAGCACTTACATATTAAGCATACTAAAAGAAATTATATATTAGATTATGTAAATAAAACTTGGTGATTAAGATAACTACAAATTAATAATATGCATACTAGTAATTTACAAGAATATTGGTAAATGTTAGAGGTGATTAGGACATTGCCTTGATCTCAACATCTCCCATGATTGTGCATATATCTTAGTGATATTGTATTTCTCATTTTGATTGTACAAATCCTTAATTGAATATCATCTTACTACAGTACTACTTACACATTAATCGGATAAAGCCTCATATACTCCTTTTGAGATATAAAGCTCTTCCACATATCTCGGAATAAAGAGTATCGAGCCTGTTTGCAAACTTTATTAGATAATTATCTAAGGTAACAATAATCAATTAGGAATTATGCATAATTAAAGGGAAACATGAAGAATTTTCTAGATATGCACGCAATCATGAGAGACATGCAAAATTAAGATACATATCCTTATTATCTATAATATCCTTATTTTTTTGTTACTCTCTATAGTGATAATGAGCCTTATTTGGTCTAGTTTAATGAGTAAAAAGTCTACATGGGAACTAAAAAGCCAATGAATTACCTGATTAATTCTCGGCTGGTAACAATAGAGATTTATTCTCCATTTAATTAGGCTAATTAAGGTACTTATTGTTTCCCCTCAAAATATTTGAAAATGGAACCGATAAATATCTCAAGTTTTTGTAACTATAATAATTCTATCAAGGACTTCACATGTTAACATTTATACGTTTTGAAATTTTTTTAGTTGTTTTGGCATTTGACAAAAAAAATAAACAAAAACTTAGAAGAAAAATTACTTTGAATACACCCTTAAATAGGAATCCATAACTTGGTTAAAAACAAGCAAATTCAAAAATGTAATTAAAAGATTGTGAATTCATGTCACGATTGCTTAGATCATCCTACCAAACAATTTCGTATCTTAGAATAATACTCAAGCAGACCACCACACCTTTAAAGTATCCATACATATCGCGTTCGACTTTTTAGCGACGGGATGGGAGAGAGATAAGCCTCGTGTTTGTGTCTATATATGTATGTATATATACTTTGTACACTGCATTTGCAATATATAACTTCTTTTATATGTCACGATCTTGCGTTTATCGAAAGCTCAATTTATAACTCTTGAAGGCTGCATTTGGCCGAAATGTATAAATAACATCAAGCAAGATCATTTCACCACTCGATTCTCTTTGGCGGCTGATCGACATCTAAAACTGATATATGGATTGGACAAGGAGATACGTAAAATAAAGGGTGAGCGGATAAGATACACGATACGATCTCTCCCCTATTGCCTCCATAAAGAAAAGAGGATATAGCAGAAAGGAAACTAGATCGAGAATTTTCGACATTGAAGAGGCTAGCGTTTGCCATCGTTCGCAAGTACAAAAAGAGTTGCTAAAAGGCAAGTCTTGACGGTCGTGACTCTTCCCTTCATGTAGTTTTTTTTAGTACAGTTGTTGTACTTCACACGCCGAGGTAAGCCAAAGGAAAAAACCAAAACAAAACAAAACGAAAGACTCATTGGAACCTCTTGTAACTTGGTTCATCTCACAGAGCTAGAGCCACAATGCCCCGGCGTCCTTGAGCATTCTCTTGAGCGCG
The DNA here is from genome assembly GCA_019926035.1 of Melaleuca alternifolia. Lineage (NCBI taxonomy): Eukaryota > Viridiplantae > Streptophyta > Magnoliopsida > Myrtales > Myrtaceae > Melaleuca > Melaleuca alternifolia. The sequence continues at coordinate 35,692 of JAGKPW010002342.1, read as the reverse complement.
CCGCTGAGGTGGTAGGTCATGACGGTGTTGGCCGACCCGACGAACTTGCCCCCTATGAAGACGGCGGGGACGGCGGGGCTGCAGCCTAGCCGGGCCAGGGCCCGCTCCATCTCCTTCCCTCTCGAGTCCTCGTCGAGCTCGTAGATGGCCAGGCTCACGCCGAGCTCGTAGAACAGGCTCTTTACCGCATGGCACATGCAGCACGTGCTCTTGCTGAATATCACCACCGCCTTCTGCGAGGCCAACTTCGCTACCCTATCCATCAAGTTATACGCTAAACAAGAAGCCGAAGGCGCCGACGACGAAGAACAATGAGATCAAGAAAGACAGCAAGTTATGCGAGTCAATTACGAAATCTTTCGACTTGTTCTTGTATTTGGTAGCTGATGTGTGCTTGTGACTTTGCGATGAAGATTGGAAGCGAATGGACCTGTATATATAGAGGTAAGGTGTGAATTATTTGATCACTAGGGTTTGCGGGTACAAGCATTTCCTTTTCCACTTTTTCTGCTTTTGATTTGATAAGTTAATTAAAAGGGGGGATGGAAAAGGTGGTGCAGGTTCTTTAAGTTGATGTGAATATGATGATGCAATATAAAGGAGGAAACGCCACGAAGTTGATGAGGACGTGTCTGGCTTGCTTGCAACAGTTCAATTCCATTTGCGCTGGGAATCTGCACGGCCAGATAGATAAGACCAAAGCGCGCTGCCGAAAGCGAATTTTTTGGAGTTCGAGGAAAAAAGGTTCCACGAGCAATTTTAGAAACAGTAAGATGTGATATCGACTCATAAGATGACTTGACATAATATTTGTGCATAACGCATGTGTTAAATCATATATATGCATCAAGCAAGAATCTTATTTATTATGTAATTAATTATGTATAGATACATCGATTTAATATCTCCGAGATTATTCCAAAGTCATGTGTAGTGACAAGTATCGATTTTTTCTTTCTCTTTTATTATTATTTAGTTCACCTTTATTTGGCTTTAGGATTGAGGTTCTCGTGGCATATATGATTAGGTGGCTACTTGAGAAAGGACATAAAATGGGAGAATGTCAACTTGGGATAAGACATGAGGGAATAGCTTGCAATGGAGAGCATCTGAGTAAGTGGCGTTGATGCATCACACCGCGTAATATGCAATGAACGAATACATCATAAGAGATAGGTCTGGTACAATAGGATGCTCAACACGCGACTGACATAACTCGGGTTGGAGAAGCGAAGTATTGGTAATATGATTCTCAAACAGCAAGCGTTTTTAGCGTCTGTTTGATATAGTCGTGACAATGTGGCACTGTATTTACGCTATGAGATGTCATGACTTATTTTAAAATAATCTTCTAGTGGATATTTTAAAGGTGCAGCATCTCAAAACTAGGCGAGGCAGCTTCAGATAAAGTTGCTGTAAGTTGTCGCCGCAATTATGAGGTATTGCGGTAATGAGCTTGCTTGGCACCTTGTAAAACTTGCAGCACCTCTTTCTCTATCTGTAGCTGTAACAAGAGAACCGCACCAAACAGATATTTAGAAGATTTGGTGCGATATCCTAAAGTCCTATGTGGAATGGGAAAATGCCCATGTACATAAATCATAAATAAGACACATTTTTATGCGGTCTCTAGCTTATATGGTTGGGTCATTTTGAAGACTCCTCTCAAGATTAGTCCACATAGACTGAACTTGATCTTGAGATTTGGTCTCTAAGATTGTGTAACAGTCAACAGTGATGTAAATTTGAGGGAGACTCCTCTAATCATATATGGAGGAAAACATGTTATTTGAACATGCCTTATACTCCAGGCTGTTCAATTGTATTAGATTTAATACCCTAGGAAAATCCTCCGGTTGATAGTGACCAAAGTTTCAAAAGATAAACATCAAATGATCTGAATAGAGCTTCCTCATTTCAATATAATGATGAATGCCAACATTAGTATATCCAAAATTTTAGCCCTAAAAAGAAAAGACAGCTTAGAAATAGGCCCTACAATTTTGAAAAGTGGAACTGCCTAATAAAACCTAAATGTCAAGCATTTATTAAGCACTCAACTGGCCATTTCTTTATCGAAGAAAAACACTAAAGAAATGCAAATGATGAACGCCAACAATAGTATTTCCAGAATTTGAACCCTAAAAAGATAAAACAAGCTTAGAAACAAGCCTTCCAATTTTGAAAAGTGGAACCACGTAACAATAAATGTCAAGCATTTATTAAGCACTGAACTGGCCATATATTTATCGAAGCAAAATCCTAAAGAAATGCAGTTCAATGCATCCCGGATCATATCAAACCATGAAAGCAGTTCTTAGGATCAAATTTTGGCATCAGAACCATTCGACTAGACTGATGTGTATACAAACTGAAAAGCTTACACAACATAAATAATCAGAAGTCAGCCCGAAAATGGGGTTTGCCAAGTGCTGAAGCGATTAGCCTATCATTAGTGGCGGGATTCTTATAGTTTAAAACTAACAAAAGAAAGGCGATGTGACTTAAGATTCATGCACGTGTTAATCGCCAATGAATGGAGGGTGGCATACTGCTTACAACCTTCTTTAACCTAGATGCCAGAAACACCAAGAACAACCAAAATCTTAATAATTCCTTGCAAAGATCTTAGCGAATAGAACAAATCAATATCATGGACATATAGCCAGAACAATATACTAATATCTGCCCATGAAGCTGTGTCTTATGTTATGAGATCAGATAGAGAGATGATGGGTACAAGTGAAAATGCCATTTTCGCGTGCGCCCATGATGTTTTGTCTGATGACATGGGGAATTTCGGCACGTCAACTTTCGGAGGGGGGGTGTTTTGGATGGCTTGGTATCTACAAAAGCTGAGACAGCAACACCAAAAGGATGAGATGTGTGGCTAATGGGAATGATGCACATTGTTCCTCTCCCTCTACCTTTTCTGCCTTTAAATAAGAATCATATAAAGATATCTGTGTGTCTGTGTGTTGAGAGAGAGAGAGCTTTTGTACAGGTCCATGTACTTTATGGATGAATCATGAACTCCCTAGCTTTGCCGTGATCTGCGTGATGCCACGAACCGCCTTCGCATTCTTATTCTTTTACCTTTTTATCTCCTTAGGTTATGAGATGACAAATGTGGCGTTCTGTTTTCGCATGAGACCTTATCCTTTTCATTTGTGGAGTATTGCACGCTATCTACATCAAGAACTTGGGTTTCTTTCGTCTGCAACGCAATGAAATTTCTTACGGTAGTACCCTTACAAACAAAAGATCGACCCAATAGAGTTGGCTTAGCAGTCAAGGCACGGAAAATGTGAGAGTTCAATCCCGCACGCCATTAAACGCAAAAGTTCGATATGAATATGGGTCATCCACACTATTGAGCTCAAGCCTCATGAAGCCATAGCTAGTTAATGCGGCATTTTATAGCATCAAAAATTGATTGCCTCAACTTGTGTTTCTTCAAAAAATGACCAGTGAACGAACTTCTTGTTTAGGTAGGAGGAATGACCGAATGAGGGAATGAAAAATGCCCATTCGAAACTTCACTCCGACTAGTCAGTTTTGTTGAGAGTAATGTCGACTCAAGTCATCACCCGCAAGTGAAGCGAATCCTTACCGATCGGCTTATGACACCATGTGGGAGTGGGCTACAAACTGGATTCAAGTGGGGCCATTTGAAATTTTAGGCCCAAAAGTTGGCCCAACATGTGGCCTAAAGACCATAGGCCAAGTTATGTAGCCCACTAAATTATTAAATGTTATATAAGTGCAAATGATTAAGGATAATCGGTTCTAGGTGGGTAAGTTTCAAACCTGAAACTTGAGACCTATCCTATATTAGAATCGATTCTCAGTTTTTGGAACCTAAAACCTACCATTTTTGTCATTGAATTGGTTCTGGAACCTACCCTATTTTTCCAATTCGATTCGAGGGTCTGTTTGAGAACCTTTTCCCTTTTGTTCCTTTTTTCTGGTTTTATTATTATACAGCAACATAATATGAGTAATGAAATGATTTGAAATAATAAAAAAATGAGCAATAGAAATTCGTGAGATGATACGTAGTCATATATAATGGTAATGATAAAAAAGTTCAACACATAACATAAAACATGAATTATAAAATTATCTTTCATTCATTCATAAAATATTGCTCAAAGTCTAACCACTCTAAAACAAAACAAACGACAGAGTTGAATTTGCAATAAATTTACATGAAACTCGGCCTAGAGGTTAGAAATAGAAAAATTAGGACGTTTACTTTTTTTTTCTTTAGCTTTACAAAATTGGTTCGATTAGTGCAGTTCTAGGGTGTTTTTTTCACTTAGAACTGGACTAGTTTCCACCGGTTCATAAAATTTGAAATTAGGAACCAAACTTGTTTTCAGGGTGGTTCAATCTGGTCCTTGCAAAAAAAAACCAGTCCAATTGCTCACCCTACAAAGAATCACCATCAACTCTTTTCTTACTGGCCCTTTTCACTCAAAACCCTACATTTCACATCGTGATGTTTGAAAGATCTCCACTTCACAACATAATTTGGAATAGACACCAAGAGAGACTGATGTTAAAAAAGTGTAAGAGAGATGTGAAAGCATAGGGTTTTAAAGATTAGATGGTGCAAAGTGCAATTATAAATAGGTGAGGATTTCAGCAATGTTTTATTAAAATATCTTAGAAATATACATATAAATAATTGGAGTTTGGTTGATCTGATTTGATCAATCCAACTGGCTTAAACTGATAGATTTTTATTTATTTTTGCGTTTCAAACCAACTTGATCCCCATTGAAAAACACTTCACCTTATTGTTATGGGCTATATGCTAAATCATATTCTTGCATTTCTAAAAAAGAGAGAGAAAAAATCGAGTGAAAATCAGATTTGTATTGAGTCATTTTGATTTTCCTGCCTCAATCTATTTCCAAGGTTGCCAAACAAGCCCAAATAAAAGAATTGCCATTGCATTTCTACACCATTTTTCAGTCCATCGTGATTTTCTTCTTTGGGTAGCTAAAAAATATGTAAATTTGATTTGTATATATATTCATGAAGTGGCTAATTTAAGGAAACATTGTAATTTTCAGCGAGTTAATGGTTATAGTTTCTCTCATGGCGATTGCCAAGAGCTTTGAGCATCTCATGGTAAGAAGAACAAACCAACGAGCCATGAGCAATTCCTTTCTTTTCTAATAATTGAGCCATGAACTCTTCAAACAGTGGAGACTACAAAGTTTGCACATCCTTCAAAGGATGAGTTTATCATGATGGACGCCAGAAAACTCGCATAAGTTTAGCAAGAAATGATAGTTATATTTCCTTAATAGCTCACGCTATTTCCACCCCTTAAGTAGTTTTAGAAACTAACTATAATTTATATGGTCAAGAACAGCCCTCTCTAGGACCTCATTAATGATAAGATTGATATGAAAGAGGAAAAGCATACATCTAATGGGCATCAATCGGCCTCAAGATAATATTAGCAACACTATGATGTCGAGAACAATTGTTTACCATCTCTCTCTAAAGTTTAATTTCTAATAATTCCCTGTCATATAAAATTTTGTCGTTCAGGTTGTTTTCGTATTGGAATTCTTTGGTTAAAATTGTTAATCAATAAAAATTACCGACAAAGCTCAAGTTATTGTAAACAATCCATCAACAGAGTTCAAAACGAATAGAAAACAACATAATTTGGTGAAACGAAAACAACATTGTTCTGGTGAAGACAAGTAGTCTCATATATTCATGACAAGGTGCAACATTTGTACTTTCAATAAGCAAAAACTTTCATCATTTCCATTCGCGATTTTTTTATCAGTAAATTCTCTCGAGATTATTTCTACAACTCGATAAATTACGGCATGTAATAGCAATTTAGGATGTGGAAATAGTGTAATCCTAAAATAGTTTGGTAATCATACATACATATAATTTTACACACACATATGTACACATATATCAAATTGCAATATCCATCGCCTCAGAATAACACTAGGGTCACCCCCACCATTTCATTATCGAAATCTTACTCGTTTTCTTACATAATATTTATTTTCAATTAATTCTTTAGATTAATTTTTTTCCTTTTTTTCCTTTTCTTTTTTTCTTTCCACTGTGGCTGATTGCTGACTTGGATGAATTTAAGTAATATTTTGAATTTTTATTAATTCTTTGTTTTTTCCCTTTCTTTTATTTCTTGTTCCTTCCTTTCTATTTTTTTTTCTTTACATTGTGGCCGGTGAGGCTGCCTCTTCCCCAGCTATGATGGCCTCAGCCAGTTAGGGGTGAGGACCATAAAACCCTAGCCTAGTGGCCGCCAAGCTTCCCCAACCCTTGCCAATCACAATGGGAAAAAAGAAAAGAAAATACAAAAGAAGAAAAAATTATAAAGAAAAAAATTATAAAGAAATAAATTATTATTTATAATCCTCCATGCCAGCGTCGGATAAACTAAATGAACACAAACACAAAGGGTTTAAAGGGTTTAACATTGAATTAGCAAAAAAAAAAATAATTAGCACCGAATTAACACAATTACAATAAGTTTATAATTTCTTTGGTAATTTTCCCAAAGCTTAAGATTCCACCATCATACATGCCATTGTCGGTATCATCTTGCACGATTTTCGGATAAGAGTGTGAAGACCTAGCGACGTCCTACAGAATAAGTTCTCCATGCCCGAATGAAAAGAGCATATGGGCAAATCCATCCGTTGTGCCCGTCTATGTAAAGAACCCAAGATTCGACCTCGTGACGATGCACGGCAAAGTGGAGAAAACAAAAGTTGAGTATCTTTTTTCGCGTCGACGTGATTTTTCATGGGGGGAATACATTGGTACGGTGATATGATCTTGACCTTTCATGAACATTATCTCTCTGAAACGTGTGTGGATGAAATGCAAATCTTTCTCCTCTTTTACCTTTTGTTGTATTGGCCTTTTCTAAGAAGTACTAGAAGATCACTTTTCTTTCACGTTGAGAAAAGCATTTTACATGACCATCCTATTAAAAATAAGGATAAGATCCTTGAGAGAGAGAGAGAGAGAGAGAGAATCTAGGTTGTCGAATTCAATATGATGATGCTCCTCCTACAATGTCAATTTACATTGATGTCAATTCAGATTACCCAAATCCTTCATGGAAACCCCCCCCCCCCAACACTTTCTTGTTAAAATTGGAAAACCCAAAAGCTATTTTTCACTTCTCCATCGAAATAAAACAAGTCTGCCTTATTTTCATAGGGAAAACAAAAGCAGGTCTTGGTACATTAGACAAATATGAGTACCGACTTTCATACATGCATAAAGATGTGAAAAGTTTACTTCATATGGAATTCCACAGTCACATTTTAAAACCTACAATTCGTCCTCGCTTTTACAATGGAATTGGATTTGCATCTCTCGTCCACACATAATTTACGAAATTATTGTTTTATTTCCCAAATTACCCCCCGCACTGGAAAAAATCCACTCATCGGCACTCTCTCTCCCCACCAGAGAATTTCGTTTGATCCTAGCACACCACTACCATGTCTCCCCTTCTCCGCTATGCGCGCCTCTCTTGCCCCTTCGGCGGCCGTCAACGGTGTCCAACGGCAGCCATGCCAACTCAAGGCCAAATTTGAGGTCGAACGACCTTGATTTAGCAACCCTGGCCGAGCTCTGCTGCATACCTTACGAGGTTCGCCAGCACGTCAACTCATTGTTGGCCTTAGCCTTTGTTGAGCTTGTGACCGACCTCGCATTGCCTCAACGATTGCGAACCCGCAAGCTCAGGCCGAGCTCATGTGGCCTCGCTGTCGCGAGCCTGGAACGATCTTGCTACAGACAGTCGCAGAGATGTTGGGCGAGGGACGTGAGAGGCAGGCGAGAGCAAGGGTGCTGTCATTGGCATCATGCTGTGGCGCCCAGCGGCAACAAAATGCTGTGGGGGCGGCTTTCCATCGTTTGTTGTGTTATGCTGCTTTGTGCGAGAAGAGAGTGACAGAGGGATTCTGGTGCAAATAAGCCATTTTATGTTAGGGATATCAAAACGTAGGTTTTGTAATAGTAAGAGGGCATTTGATGTAGAGAACGAAGCTGATGGGGACATGCAAAATGTAGGTTTTTTTGAAATGTAAGAACATTTAACGTAAAAGAGCTGCAATTATTCCCAAATCGAAGTCATTTCGGACCTCTTCGATTTTCTTGGCTCATACCATCGCAAGTCGTATACGTCGATGATCATATACGCGCCATGCCGTATTGACGAGCGAAAATCCGACGTATAAAGAAAGCAAACCAAAGAGCACATATTCAAGAATGGAAGTAAAAAGAAGATAAAATTGGGGACCTCATGACATCTATCTCCTCTTTCAATTGGGATGACTCTTTTTAGTGACGCTAGGTCCCAATACCCCTAAAAGTAAAAAAAAAACAAAAAGATTAATTATAAAACTCTAATACTAAACCAATTGCAATTTCCAAGGAAGAAATATTTTTTTTCTTCCATGCATGGTGTGGCAAAACTGAGCTTCCAGTCGCATGATTGACATTTAGGCTCCGTTTGTTTCACGGAAAATAACTTAGAGGAAAATATTTTCTAAATTTTCCGGCGTTCGTTTTACGGAAAATAATATAGTCAAGGAAAATATATTTCACCAATGGAAAAAAAATCATTCAAAAGTGAAAATGTTTTTCGTTTTTTTGAAAGAGGAAAATATTTCCTTATTCTTTGTTTACCTTTAAATATCGCGACCTCTAATAACCTATCTTGACCTTGCTCGAGGCCAGCGAGCCGGCGGCATTTGACAAACGAACACCTGAAAATATTATCATTTTTTAGGAAAATAATTTCCTTAAAAATGCTATATTTTTCATGAAACTAATGGAGCCTTATTCTTCTTCTTTTTTTTCCTTTTTTGCATGAAATGAATATCAGTATCTAATTCTTTTTGAAAACCCCACGAGAGAATTTTCATTTCACTAACGTTTCTTTTCGCAAATCCCTTTTTTAGGAACAGAATAAAAGAATCTCTTGCAATTTCGGTCCCAAGTGGATGAATCCCATTTCCCCCTTCTCTGACTCAGCAGATGCCCCCAAGATAGATACATCGCGAGAGAGTGGAAAAAGCCCCATTAACGTGGAAAATAATTGTACTAGAAAAAGACTTGTTAGGGACGACCCTTTTGTGTTCTCAAGATCTTACTTTATACATGCAACTTGCAATTGCAAATTGGTTCTCTTATGAATCCTCATCTAGATGTTAAAAAAAAATTGAATTTGAACAACGGCGGGTGAAAGTTTTATTATGGTGATCACCAAGTTAATTAACAGTGTGTTCAATGTTACCATTCCATTTTTTTTTTATCATGCTAAGATTACATATGATTCTCATGGGGTCGTGAATGAAAAATCCAGATACAAAACATAAGACACCAGTTCATTTTTCCACAGAAGTTTCATAATAATTTGAAGAAATTACACTTAACTCTAAAATCGAACGTAAGAGGAAGAAGTGAACATTATTGTTTTATTTGGAGTGTAGAGAATTCAAGGTTTTCCATGAAAATAAGACCAATAACATGCATAATATAGTGGGTTTTGTCTTATAAACATAGGCAATGTACGATCAATCTTGCTAGCAGATAAATATTTTAAATGTATTATATATTACTTATAGTTTTGCTTGTGGGTGATAGTAATTATGTGTAATCTCGAGTTGCATCATATCTCTAATTGATTAAGTCTGAGGATATATGAATCAACTTAGTATAGTAATGATGAATTACAGCCATATATAGCCTAATATTCCTCGCCACTTTATCCTTCATTGAAATGTAAAGTACAAACCAAGCACGCACTTATTTCTCTATGTCAATCAAGATTGCTAACCTAAGTAGATATGTAAGCGTAAATATAATCAATCAGAGATATGGCAGAAGAAGAGATTACCCATAACTTAAGACACGGAAATAGTATCGATCCACAAAATAGAGGTCTGAAAATTATTGCCCCCTTCAAAATTAGTGCAATTCAACAAGAAAAAGACGAAGAATGGTGAAGAAAGACGGTGTGAAGCAAGCGATACGACGAGAACAAAAAAGGGTTCCCCGTACAAAGGACATGGCTTCAGCTTTTCCGTAAGAAAAGAATCGTCATCGTGCAGAACTTACTTTTCCTCTATTCGACAACACGAAGATCGTTATCAAAAATGATCATTCGATATATGGCAATCTCTAGAAGAACATTCTCATTCTCGTCCATCCATCAACCCTTTCTTTCCTTAGCCCAGCCAATGCAGATCCTTTGCCCACCTACCAATATAAATAGGCCCCCCATGATCTGCGAAAACTCATCAAAACTCAATCATCATCTCTCACAAGCTCAAGAATTTGCCCTCTCCTTCTCTCCTCCTCATTTTCCTATACCTTTGCAGCCTCGCATTCATCGGCGCGGAGTCGAAATCTCTTCATACTTCGCCTTCCATTGTTGAGATAGTAAGGACTACCGGTTTCGAGCCGTTCGAACGCATTTGACCACCACTAGCTTGTACGTTTTTGCCAATGGATAGTATCAACAATATGGTGTCGGAGAGGCCGGTGGTGATCTTCAGCAGGAGCACGTGCTGCATGTGCCACACCGTCTTGATGCTCCTCCGCGATCTTGGGGTCAACCCGGTGGTTCACGAGCTGGACGAGATCCCCAGGGGAAAGGATATAGAGCAGGCCCTCTCGAGGCTGGGCCGCAGCCCGACCGTGCCTGCCGTGTTCATCGGCGGCAGGCTGGTGGGGGGAACCGATGAGACCATGAGCCTCCACCTCAAACGGCAATTGATCCCCATGCTTAGAGAAGCCGGAGCCATATGGGTCTGATCAACTTAATCAATGGCGCGGAGGCTACTAATAAGCGTGGTTTCGAGCCACGTGAGTTTTGAGGACTACTACCTGCACTACCAGTTGGGTTCACGACCCCTTATCTTCACTATGTACTAACTTTCATAAGATCTTATCCTAGTTAATCACCTGTGAGCTCATGTTTTGCTGTAACGAGTTCTCTCTAGATAATAAAATCAAGTTTAAACGTACTCTATAGATGATTGTTTTACTCTCCTTGTGAAGTGACTTCATGTGTCTTCGTGGGCAAAAGAAAGTATTCATAAGAGAAATTCAATGGCCAAAAGAAAATTAAGACTGCATTTTCTAGCGAGGAGATGAATAAACCAATAATAAAAGATAGAAACCCATTTTACGTGGCCATGCTCCGGCTGGTTAATACCGGGGGAAGAAAAGAGATGGCAAACCTAGACTTTTGAGTTGTCCCCATTCGTAGCCGTATAAAAGAATCAGTGCCGTCAAGCGAGTCATGAAACTCCTCGTCCCTCTGTCTGTAATCCGACTAAACTCCTGCTAGGTTGATGACATTGGTGGATTTTTCCAATGGCATCGAGAGCCAACCTCGTGCTTGCGAATATGGAGAGGAGGCTGCGGCGGCAGACGCGATGGCTTTCGTGGTGGTGGTGGTGCGGTTGGAACAGGGGCTACGGTGCCGACTGTGGTGACTGGCCAAGTCGCAGGGGCCTCCATGGAAATGAGAGAGAAAGGGGAGAATGTATTTGGCTACGATTCCGGTTTACGGTTTCTTGGGTCTATTCATCTTGTTTAAAGTCCAGTATATGACGAGACTTACGGATGCTCGTCACGGTTCCAAACAGCGGCATCTGCTCGGCCGCAGCATCATCTCACCCTTCCTCTATATCTTCAGTTTTCCCGAGGCAATAAGTCTTGAGTGACTTGTCTTCGATAGTTTCCAGTACATAGATCGGATTATGCGTAAGGATTGAATCGTCAAACTAAAGTACGAGAAAGAAAAGGTATGTCATCCCGTGCCGTTTGTCTTTGCCAATTTTCAAACGATTTCGCTATCGACTGCTCTATTATAACCATTGCTAGCGGCGATGGTTCTAGCTCAAATCCATTTTGCTCGCACCATCCTCGTTCACAGGGCAATACATAGGTCGACTCGAGCAGGCTATATTCCCGATGCCAAGGAACGCAAGGATAAGTTCCTTCTCTGTTCGTAAGCAAGCGAAAAGGTTCTGATTGTTTGTCAATAAACGTTTTCTTTTTATTCGGTCGAATGAATGTAAATAACCCTTTGTTCGCTTGTGTGCTGATAAACTACAACCACCACCGTACGAGGAGCACACCAGATTAGGACAACTCAGGTGTAAAAAGTTCGAACGAGCTGAAACCCCTCTTCTGAAAGAAGCTGTCTGAGCCATTCGTCCTGCATTTGAAGTGGCACCCACTTCAGAAAACAAGAAAAACGAGAAACGAATCCGCCATTGAAGACAATGACACCTTGCACTTGCTCTGGACCTCATGCACGAGTTAAGTTAAGCGATCATGGACGACTCGTCCCAGACAAGTCCGACTTAACAAATCTAACCTAATAAAAAATGTCACGATTGTGAGCTTTGATACTTCAACAATCAAAGCTAAAACGAAGGAGTAGAGATGAAGATGATGCTCACGAAATACTGAATAACATCGCTTCCATTGATCAAAATGTATTACAAAGAGTATCTCTCTCCTCCTTCTCTATTCTTCCTCTCTGTGTTCTATCTCTCTTCAATGTTCATGTAACTCATTCACTCATGTTCTTATCTGAGCTCTTCAATGATACGAACTAGGAAGTAGTACAACTCAAGATGAAGTACAATTCAACAGTTTAACAAAAACTAACTAATGAACTAACTAGACTTATAACAAACGTAGTTAGTAAACTCTAGTTAATTCAATCTTCCTCCTCAAGCTTTGTTACACGTAAAGTTGTGAACTCTGTTCTTGGCAGTAACTCAACTTCATTGTGCTTTCTCTTCATTGTGCTTTAATTCCTCAAGTCGATTGCTGACACCACATGTATCATTAGTCTTCATCAAACTAATAACTCCAACATCCCCCCTCAAACTGGGAGTGGACAGAGTGGCCAAACCCAGTTTGGTTCGTAAAGCAAAATGACTAACCGAGGAAGAGACTTCGTAAAAATATCAGCAAGTTGCATGGAGCTTGGAACAAATTTAACACGAAGAGAACCAAGAGACACCTTCTCCCTAACAAAATGATAATCCAATTCAACATGCTTAGTACGAGCATGAAACACAGGATTCATTGTGAGAGCCAAAGCTGATTGATTGTCATAGTATAAGAATGTAGGGGAATGGAGAGGAACACCAATATCACGGAGAACAAAGGCTATCCAAGTCAATTCAGCTGTAGTGGAAGCCAATGCACGATATTCAGCCTCAGTTGAGGACCTAGATACCGTGTGTTGTCTCTTAGCTGACCACGACAAGAGATTAGAACCAAGAAAAGTGCAATAACCTGTTGTTGAGCGACGTGTAGTAACACAGCCTCCCCAGTCAGCATCAAAAAAGCCATAAAGACAAGAGGAAGACCGAGCATGAATGAATAAACCCAAACCAAGAGTAGCTTTAATATAGCGTAGAACACGCTTAAGATTATTGTAATCTCCAACTGATGGTGCTTGCAATTTTTGACATAACAGATTCGTAGCAAATGCTATATCAGGCCTTGTAATAGTAAGATATTGCAAGCTGCCCACTAAACTACGAAATTCAAAAGGATTGGAACAAGAGACCTCATCAGCAGAGATCAGAGAAGACTTCAAAGACAAAGGGGTAGCAATTGGTTTACAATCCTTCATGCCTGCACGTTCAAGTAAATCCAGAGCATACTTGGTTTGAGAAAGGAACAACTTCTTAGGTGTATACCGAGCCTCAATGCCCAAAAAATAATGAAGTGTACCCATATCCTTCATACTAAAGTGAGTACTGAGAGAAGTAATCAATGAACTAAGTTGAATAGAGGAACTCCCAGTAAGAATAATATCATCAACGTATAACAAGAGAAGTATAGTATCCTGAGCAGAGTGCATGATAAACAAAGAAGGATTAGTAGAGCTACAATAGAATCCCAGCTCGAGAAGATAGTTACTGAATTTCTCAAACCATGCTCTAGGAGCCTGTCGAAGTCCATATAAAGATTTGTGGAAAAGACAAACATGATTAGGCTGCTGGATAAAGCCAGGAGGCTGCTCCATATACACAAGTTCTGACAATGTACCATGTAGAAACGCATTTTTAACATCCAATTGTCGAACACTCCAATGTCTCATCATTGCGACAGAAAGAACAATGCGTATAGTAGCTTGTTTGACGACAGGACTGAAAGTCTCAAAGTAGTCTATACCTTCTTCTTGGTGGAATCCCTTAGCAACAAGCCGAGCTTTAAGTTTATCAAGGGAACCAGTAGAGGTAAGTTTGGTTTTAAAAACCCATTTGCAACCTATGACCTTCATGTAAGGAGTTCGAGGAACTAAGGACCAGGTATTGTTGGCAGACAAAGCATCCATTTCTTCTTTCATGGCCTTAAACCAGCCCTCATGAGCAAGAGCAGATTTAATAGACTTAGGCTCTGAAGGAACATGATATTGAACAAGACAAGCATATTTAGGATTGGGTTTGATTATACCAGATTTGAGACGAGTCTGCATAGGATGATGAGAAGTAGATGATGGTAGAGAAATAGAGGACTGAGATGGATTAGTGAAAGATGGTTGAGGAAAAGCTACATCTGAAGGAAGAGTGGAAGCAGTAGGGACAATTGGAGATGAAGGAATAGATGAAGGGAAAGTGAGATCAGTAGGGACTTAGGTGAGGTCGAAAATTCAAGAAAGTGAACTCCTGCTAACCACTTCTTGTATAAACTTGTAAGAGGAGGATAAACAGGACTTAACCTGTGAGTGAAGGGAAAGTAACCCTCATCAAACTTGACATGGCGATTGATAAAGATCCTGCCATCCATGGGAACAAGACACCTTTAGCCCTTATGCTTATTACTGTAGCCAAGAAATACACACATTAGTGACCGAGGATCAAATTTATGATGCATATAAGGCCTAAGACACGGATAACAAGCACATCCAAATACACGAAGAGAGTCATATTGAGGTGTTCTGGAAAATAAAAGGCTGTAAGGACTTGAACTTCAACACAGGAGTAGGGAGCAGATTAACAATATAATTGGCAGTGAGAAAGGCATCAACCCAGTAGATTAAAGGAACTCGAGCATGATATAGCATGGATAAGCCAAGTTCAACAATATGCCTGTGTTTCCTCTCAGCCACTCCATTCTGCTCTGGCGTATGTGGACAAGACATTTGATGACTAATGCCACAACGTTGAAAATGATTCTGAAGCTGTGTACTAACAAATTCACCACCTCCATCACCCTAAAAAATCTTTATTTTGTGATCAAATTGATTCTCCACATATGTTTGAAACATAGTAAACACAGCATAGAAGTCTGATTTATGTTTCATTGGATAGAGCCAACTATAACGAGTATAGTCATCCACAAAAACAACATAATATTGGAATCCTTGAAAAGATGTCACAGGGGATGGACCCCAGGCATCACTGTCGCGACCTAAATTTTTTCTTTTTTAGCAGGGAGAAAAGATAGGTTTAGAAGTACTTGCTCTCGATTCCTTAATCTCGAGCTTAGATTCTCCCAAATTCATACCTCGCGTGACATTTAGGCATTTTCGAATTTTAAGGTTATTTAACAACCTAAAATATATCTAGGAGTCGCCACTAGCCTATTGGGGTCGGCTAGAAACCGATCAAGACGCGGGAGTGTCGTCTTGATCTCTACGTAACCAGAGATTCTAAGTTCGGGGACTTATTTACGCTAATATTTATATTAACGCCCTTTCGGTACCTAACTAGTTTGTTGTTTAATCTAAAGTGGTCATGCATTCTCCCTCATCATGTAAAGCCTTAAAGGTCACTCAAATTCACTAGGTGTTCATGCGATTGTTTTTGTATAGTCATTTTCATGCAAATCTAAGCTAAAGTCTAATTAATTTAGAAAGGAAACTAGCACGCAATTTATCGCAAGACAATGCGAAAAGTGAACACTCAATGTAATGTAGTGCGATGCGATAATAGAAACTCAAATAATTACTTACGATGACTTAATGACGAGAATATAAAACCCGCAACTCGTCGGGTGTTTAGAAATACATGGCCTCGTTATAAGCCTCAAGACATGATCCCTCGGAAGCTGATCGTAAAGCGAACTAAAGTCTAATGATTTAATTCAAATCACTTTAATTACTCGCTAGATAAACTAATCCTAAATCTAAATTGATTTTATTAGACTAAGCCTATGTGCCTCTAATCACTCATTTGAACCAGCATAATTCTAGTGAACTAAGGATGAAACCTTACAAAAGTAAGACCGGAAGGGACATCGGTCGATCGCCACTTAAACTATGCATACCAAGATTGACATTATCGTTATCATATCAAAGCTCCACAAGCATAAGTTCATATAATCTTACATTGGATTATTCAATTCAAAGCAGACAAAGGATCATGCCGAACCTAATCATGCATCTATATATCGATATATAGAACCAAATTAAACTTGCAATAGGCCAAGGAACCAAAGCACCCAACGGTTTAACAACGCGGACTCTTTGATTTTTGATTGATTTTTTTTATAAAAAAAACGGGGATGTTAATTGGTTAACAAAGGCTAATTCTAAAGTTACAAATTGATTTTTGAGCAAAACTAGCTTTTCTAAACCAAATTTAAACTTTTGATTTTTTTTTTGATTTTTTAATATTATTTTTTCGAATTTTTAATAATAAAAATATTTTTTATTATTTTATTATTTTATTATTTACCTTTTTATTTATTAAAATATTTTTCCAGAAATTTATTTTGTTTTTAATTTGATTTTTTTTAATCTTTAATAATAGGAAAAAGAAAATTATTTTAATTTACTTATTTCATTACATTTTTTATATATAAAAAAGAGGGCTTCGGACCGGGTCGGGGCAATCCGGTCCGACTCGCTGGCCCAGACCCTAATGATCTGGGCTAGGTCCACGAATTGGGCCAAATCTATGGCCCAATTCAATTCTTTTTGGAGGAAGGTTTTTAAAAAAGATTATCAAACCTGTCCCAAAGCTGAAAACAAAAGCTCAAAAACTGAAAATGGCCCAAAACTGAAATAGGCCCAAAAAAACAAACGATTTTTTTTAAAAAAGAAACCAGCCCATAACTAAATAAGCTCAAAAACTAATTTAAACCCCCCTAGCCCAACGAAACATACCCGAATTTCGTCCTTTTCCTTTTTTTTTATTTCTTTTACTTCTTTTTCCTACACTTCATCCTCTTCCTCCCGACACTGTGCTCCCTCTTCTTCTTCAACAAAACTCCATAGATAAAAAGCACCTCTAAACACGAAAATCACCCATACCCAAGCACGTATTTAAAGATAAAAGATCAACTCACAACGGCGGCCTTAAACCGCGGCAATCGCAGCGAGCTGGGGGACCCACAAAGAGACGGCCAAGCTAAGAGGGGCGGCGACCAGCTGAGAGAAAGGCCGCGAGCTTCGGAGGCGAGCTATGGGTTGCCAGCGAGCTGAAGGAGAGAGAGAGACGAGAGGTGGAGCGAGAGATGGAGGCGAGCTGGAGGAAGGCAGCGAGCTGGAAGACCGAGAGACGAAGGCGAGCTGGGAGGCGCGACCCGCGAGAGAGGGGGACGAGCTGAGGGAAAGGCTGCGGCGGAGCTAAAGGAGGACGGCGGCCGAGCTGAGGGAAAGGCCGCGACGGAGCTGAAGGAGTACGCGGGCTTGAGCTCCGCGAGCTGAGGGAGAGAGAGAGAGACGCGCTGGCGGCGAGATGGAGCCACGAGCTGGGAGGCGTGACCCGCGAGAGAGAGGGAGCTCCGGCGTGAGCTGAGGGAGATGAGACCGGCGTCCGACCAGCTTCCCCCCTTCTTACTTAAAAACCAATGTCAAACTAGTGATCGGAACTGAATTGTCTCGCCTTCGTACCCCCTCCGGATTGACCAGAGTAATTACTTTGAATGAAAAGTCGAGACGCACTTTTATTAGCCCCTTTCCCTTTGGTGTTCTCTTTGGCGGAAAGATCTAGATCGCCATTTCCAAGCTATGCACAAGCTTTTCTACGCCTTGGGAGCTGATGCAAGTCTGAAGCAAGTTTTCTTAACTCCATTCCAAAGGAAATCTCCCAAGTAGTTGAGAAATCCCTTGGTACAAAAAACTTGAAGATTGCAGATGTTACCATTGGCCAACTTCAGCAAAAGATCCATATGGGGCTTGAAGAACTTTGTAGTAGAAAAAACTCTTTCCAGCAATTCCTCAAACAAAACTCTCATTTGAACAAAAACTGTTCAAAAAATTACTTGAAGATCAAATGCCCTGGAGAAAAAGATGTTGTTTGCGACCATTGCAAACACAAGAAGAAGAAGCATTTTGGTAAGTATCATCTTTTTGATGATAACTTTCAGCACAAATGCTTCAGGAAAAGAAGGTTTCTCAGAAGGAAAAGAAAATCCTTATGTTCCAATTCCTCTGGAAAAAGAATGTTTTCTAAGTCCAAGTCCAACTGTTGTTACATTTGCAAAAAAAAGGGACACTTTGCCAAAAACTGTCCACAGGTAAAGCGAAACAACATCAACATCATCATGCAAATAGAACAACAAACTGGCAATATCCCTTGAAGATGATGACTCGGAATCAATATTCTCTATTGATGATGAGCCTTCGGATGAAACAATCTGTCCCATCCCGTATTTTCCAGAAGAAGAAGAATATGGTGAGAAAGATCTCTTTCACTTTGCTCCAGAGATACTTTCACAAGATTCATATTATCTCCCACCATATTTTCCTGTGAAAATCTTTCTTTCGAAATACTCCAAACCCATAACAGTCATAGCCATGATAGACACCGGAGCACATGCATTTTTGTTTGACCCAAAAATACTCCCAGATGAATATTGGACACCTCATGTTCGGTATTTTACTTCAGCATTGGAGACACTTTTTCTGCCAGTGTCAGGTCAAAACCCATTACCATACAATTCTTTCCGCAGTGTTCTATCACCATTAAGGTCCTTGGATGCCCCTTTCCAAACAAGGATCTTATCATAGGATGGGATATTTTATCCCAGATTCCTAAGCTCAAAATCATCAGTGGAAAAGGTCTCAAGTTCAAAGGAACTTTTTAAGAATTCACCAGTATTCAGAGGTTCTTTTCCATTGATATCAACATCATTGATCCTATCATGCAAAGTCTTTTAGACTCTTGTGCGAATAATCACTCAGAGTTCTTGCAAAAATGCCAACATCCACTATGGCAGAACTCTCAGTTTTTTATTCTTCTTCCGTTCAAACAGAATGAAGATATCAACCCGACAAAAGCTAGCCATTTGGGTATGAATCCTGAACATCTTGCTCTTGTTCAAAAGGAATGTTCTGAACTCTTACAATAAGGACTCATCGAGCCTTCTGATTCCCAGTGGGCTTGTGAAGCCTTTTATGTTAACAAACGAGCAGAGCAGAATAGAGGAAAACTTCGTTTGGTCATCAATTACCAACCTCTCAATACCTTTCTTAGAGATGACAAATTTCCTCTACCATCCAGAAAATCCCTTTTTGCTAGCCTATCCAAAGCCAAGATCTATTCAAAATTTGATCTTAAAGCAGGATTTTGGCAACTTGAAATCCACCTTGATGACAGATCCAAAACTGGATTCTGCATCCCAAATCAGCACTATCAATGGAAAGTTTTGCCATTCGGGCTCAAAACTGCCCCATCTCTTTTCCAAAAGGTTATGTGCCAGATTTTCAGTCCAATCTTGGACAGTGCTGCCATCTACATAGATGACATATTGCTCTACAACCCTGATGAGCAATCTCATGCTGAACTCCTTCAAAAATTCATTCGGATTGTTCAACAGCATGGAATTATGTTATCTCAGAAGAAGATGATAATTGCGCAGCAAAGAATTGAGTTTCTTGGAATGAACCTTGACCAAGGAACATACCAGCCAGGTCCACATATTGCAAAAGAATTACTCAAATTCCCAGAAGAGGAACTTACAGTTAAACAGGTTCAAATATTTCTTGGTATAGTCAATTATATCCGAGATTTTGTTCCTCAATTGTCTAAGCTCCTTATACCTCTTCAAAAAATGCTGAAAAAAGAAGCCCTTCCTTGGGGAAAGGACCAAACTGAAGCACTTGCCAAACTCAAGGAGATCATGCAAGATCTACCTCCTCTTTAGATCCCTTCAACAGGGAAAAGAATTCTTCAGACAGACGCCAGTGATGAATACTGGGCAGCTGTACTGTACGAAGAAATTGATGGCAAGCGATACATTTGCGGATACAAAAGTGGTAAGTTTTCTACAGCTGAAACCCACTACCACTCCACTTTCAAAGAAATATTGGCAGTCAAGAATGAGATTAAAAAGTTCGAATTCCATCTTATTGGCCATAACTTCTTAGTGGAAATGGATATGGCTTCTTTCCCTCAAATGGTAAAATTCAAACAGAAGCAAATCCCTCATCCACAGCTTTTAAGGTGGGCAGAATGGTTTTCGAAATATTCTTTTGAAACCAAACACATTGCATGAAAGAAAAATGTTCTTGCTGATTTTCTTTCCAGACCCAAGGCCCCCTTGGAAATCAATATGTATGTAAAAAGAAACCACCGTGGTGAAACATACAGGGTCCAAGACATACGAGATAGCCCCAGAACCGAGTATCTTCCTGAGACACAAGCTGCTATCGAGGAGAACATGTTACTAGAAAGACTTCCTGATTTCCTCCAGTCAAGCGAATACAACATATTCGCCAACTACGGAGGTCTACTCTTGAAACCTGATGGACTCCATCCGGACTATCCATTCATCCATCCACTCACCTGGAACCCAGATCAGGAATTTCCTGAATAATTAAAATAGACGTTTTGGTATTTGTTTAACCTGTATACCATAGCTGTTTAGTTTCCCACTGAGCAAATTTGGCAAGCTCTAACAGAAACACTCAGAGCACAAGACCACAGACGCCACAGGTTAAAACATTTGTTTTCATTATTAAATTGGTTTATGCCCCTTAGCGCCTGACGCGCTATTTTTGGCACAGAAAACCAACAGGGGTGACCAGAACCTGAAAGACACACCATTATGCTTTTCCATCGACCATGGACATTCATCCACCCAGCAGGAGATCATGGGAAAAGATCATCAATTATAGGAACAAGTTCCTATAGACCTCAGCTTCATTTACAAATGCATTATGTGTATGGAACATTCCCAAGATGCATCGCCTCTGACCCACAGTCCTACAGAGAACTCAAGAGAGTTATGTGTCAAGAAAATCGGACAATCCCTCCAGAAGCCTGGCCACTACACTCAGATAACGTGTCATGGGATTCTAATAATGCTAAAGAATCAGTCCAAGAGGCTCTGGAAATCTACCGACTTGAACATCCTGAAGAATTTCCATCATCATCAGGCACCCAACCAGATCCAACTAGCACCATTTTCCAAGACTCTCAAGACCCATGGGATGCTTATGGACCATTCTCTGACCCATTCCATGTGAGTTCCACAAGACCACCCCACTTAGTGGAAGAAGAAATTGAAGCCTTAATCAGAGACTTCAAAAGACAGAAGGATGGCCCCGCCTTCTATCTCGGCGAATCCTCTTCTACACAAATGGAAGGAGCTGACCTCTCTCTCTTTCTCACAAATCAACACAGATTTGCAAGCTTATCGAGATCCGCATAATTGGCCTCAGCCAATAATGCCGCGTGAAGAGACCCCGCCACTAGACTCCCCAGCACACCTCCCCTACTGGGAACGAATCTTAAGCACTAGCACTATAGATCATGAAACAGATCCTCATGGAACCAGACAAGATGAACCCGAAGACTCGGATAACTCTCATGACAACACTGAAGAACCTATCAACCGAGACTATAGGGACTAGTCTAGAAAGAATGAAACGTATGTATAGTCTTAAGTGAATTTTCGGTGTGTTTTCGGCCGCCATCATGGACCGAGTACTGTAGCAGTCACGGGTTGTACTACAAGTACACTGTTTTGCACTGTGCAAACAGTAAAGTATTGTAACAAGTCACTGTAGCACTGTAGCAACAGTAACTTGTATTCATCTATATAAGGCGAAATATGCAGCGTGAGAAATAAGATCCGGAGATCCTAGTTTGAAAAATCTCTCTCAACCCTCTCTACTTCATGTCTCCCTAAACACTTCCCTTTCTTCTTCCTAGCCTGGTAAAAGCCTCTATGAGATGCAGCTTCCTCTGGTTCTAACATGGGGCTAAAGTTCTTGGTTTTCGCTGGCTAAGGCATCTGTGAAAGTCCCCAAAAGGCAGGCCCTTCAGGCTTGAGCAAGTGGCTCGCCGTGTGGGTAGCATATCTGGGATGAACGGTGTCCTTACTCGATCTGTGCTCGCCGTGTGGGTAGCATATCTGGGATGAACAGTGTCCTTACCTGATCTGGTATCAAAGCCTTTCTCCATGTTAGAATGCAGTTGATTCATGCGCCTAGCAGGTGTTCCTAGTTGGAACTATCCAGTGCAACGAAGAAGATGATCCACAGTATGAGTAATTCTCCAACAGTTCCCAATGCACCCGTTTTCCTTACTCATTCACCTTCATCTTCATCTCTTTTTGCGTTTCGCATCTCTAATGCTTCAAAGATTGACTTCCTGTATGAAGTCACTCAAACCGAAGACACTAGAATCTTAGAAACTCAGCTACCCCTCATGAATGCATACTCTGCTTTTGCAAAACCATCATCATCCTTCTCTCCCATCCGCTCCATCAAACAGCTCATCCGACATACTCCCCCTCAAGTTAAGGAATATGTCCAGTCGTCCAAGTTTGATCAACATCCTATTCCCGCCACAGACAAAGAATACTTTGTTACCCTCCAAACACCCCCTGAGTTCCCTAGACAGTGGGCACAACAAGGCTATACTCACATGCACTGCGGTGCAGTGCGTCTTGCTCTTACCTTCCACGGAAGAAAGGGTCTTCCTGTAGTTGCCAGAATGGCACTTCTGGACACAAGATTTTTGGAGTACCAGCATGCTTGCATAGGGACAGTGCAAACTACCCTAAATGTTGGCACAGTATTTGTTACACTCTATCCAAACTTCAATGTTGCTCTTGCAGATCCACAGCTTCAGCTTACAGGAGCCCCGCAGACCTCGGATTCTGTTGCAACAACACTCCACTACCAGATGGTGTACCGTGTGCAGAACCTTGCACTTGATCTGAACTTCCATGGCAATGAAGATGCCCTGTTTATCTCCCTTGAGAATGACCAAGCCTCCTGCATCCATGTTCCCTGGCAGATTCCTAAAGAAAAGTTAACCAAGCTTCTGCCCGAAACTTGGATAACGAATTATGAACAGCTTCACCAAAGCAACAAACCTGTTCATTCTGTTGATTCCGAATTCATTCGGAAAAAAGATGGCCTGGTTCAAGTCAAGTTCAACAAAGGAAAAGAAGAAGCGCCACCAATCTTCCCAACACTTTTCTTGATCGAACCATGTGTTCTAGATCCAGTACCTGAAGACGATGACCCAAAGAAGCTCGTTGAGTTCTTCAAAACGGATGGACATCCTGTCCATCATTATAAAGATCCCTATGGCCACTGCTTTTGGGATCCATGGTGTCAATGTTCTTATTGCACCAACTCACTTGACGAGGTTGATCCAACGGTGAAAAGAAAGCCTCGAAAGAACAACAAGAGGAAGGACCCACCTTACCAAAGGTATCTTGAAGGAGATCCCACGGTAGATCCTCTCGGTGGCGAAATGGGATACCAATTTTTGGTATCATACTCCTCCTTTACTCCTCTTTCTGCCCATACACAGGAGTCAACCACATCACCCCATATACCACCACCGTCACCTCCTCCAAAACCGCCATCGTCCAAAAAATCAGCTAAATCTGTTGTCTCTCCATTTTATAAACCCATTCAAAAGTGGGTAAAAAGGCAGTCACAGTCGCTCTCGTTGATACTTCCTACTGCCTTTGATGAAAGAAAGAAGAGTTGCAAAACTTCTCCATCCCCTTCTTTTCCTGAAATCTGCATGTTCAAAGAAGAAGATTTTCCCTCTCTATCTAGGGAAAATGTGCGTCTTGATTTTCCTGAACCTCAGGAATTCATAGACTCTGAATGAAGGCATCACCATATGCCAAAGATAAACATGCCTAAGGAAGTGGATGAACAAGGAACGCCCAGAAGAACCAGTCCTGCAGAGGCAGTACTAAACTGGCAATCTGAAACTCTTTTGGCCCAGAATGAAGCCCTTAAGACCATTAACACAAAGGTTGATGGTGTTCATCATAGCATCAAGCTTCACCATGATGTCATTTGGAAAATGCTTCAAGATTTCCGAAAGCGACTCTCGGATCTAGAAGAAGGAAGAGTTTATTCTTCCTATCTAGAAGATTCAACAAAGGAAATAGAAAAGCTCAAGCGGCAGATAGCATTCCTCCAAGAAGGACGAATGTCCCCTGCTCCGACATCAGATTTCATATCTAATTTCATCTCCCCAGAAAAACCTAAGGTATTAGTACCTTCAGACTCATTTTTCATGCCATCTGAACCAGATATCATTCTGATCCCATAAGACTCAGAAACATCATCCGAGACATGGAAAGGAAAAAAGGCCATAAAGATAGGGAAACGAGAAATACGTTCATCTACTGATCCAGATCAGTCCAAGCAGCTGATGGTGTCCAATCCCTTAGAAACATACCTAAAGGATTTGACTACCCAAACCCCAGAACCTAAACAGTCTTTCCCTTCTATTTCAACCATTAACATTCCAGAAGACTCTGCTTCTGAGGATGGCATCCCAGAAGAATTTTCATCTTCATCATCCTCATCAAGTGGTTCTATTCCTCCCCTTTATATGGCTGATCCTGATCCGGATCCTCCACCAGAACCAATGTATGAAGATAGTCCTTCTGAACCCTAAGTTGTATTTTCAGATCGAGCCCAAACACATTCGTCCCATACGAATGCAGGGTTCTTTACACTAGATGATATTCCTTTTTCCAAATGGCCAGATAGATTTCAAGAATTTCATTCATGGCTCATTACCCAGAAGTTGACCAGGGACAGCAATTATGACATCCTCGTAGAATTTACTTCAAAATTCACCGGTTCATTAAAAGACCGGTGGAGTTGCATCCTTAAAGCCAATCAGGTCGAGTTCTTGGTTTCGACCAATTTCAAAGATAACATTTCCGCTATGCATAAGTTCTTTTGCGGAAATATGGAGAATACTAAAGAAGCCATATCCATTTCCACTAAGAAATAAAACCGGGTGCGTTTGGTTCAGCATTTGCAAAGCCTCTTCAGCCTTTAAAGCCCTTTCGGCCAAATTTAAGGTGTTTGGTTCAATTTTCAAATGCCCATTTGCCCAAATATCAGCATTTGAAATGCTGAAAGCCCAATGCTGGTTGAAGTAGCTTTGGGCTTTCAGCATTTTCGAAATGCTAGTTCTAGGTTTTAATGAATTTTTGTTAGTTACCATTGTGCCTTCAAAATTTTATCAAAAGTCCACATTTACCCTCACTATTCATCTTCTTTAACCTAAGCCCTCCTCCCACCTCCGCCCATCCTCCTACCTCCGCCGGTCCTCCCACCTCCGCCGGCGACCTCGTGCGGCTGAGGTCGCGACCTCGCCGTCTGAGGTCGGCTGAGGTCGCGACCTCGCGCGGCTGAGGTCGCGACCTCGCGCGGCTGAGGTCGCGCGACCTCGCCGTTTGGGGTCGCGCGACCTCGCCGTCTGGTCTCGCGACCTTAGCAGCTGAGGTCGCGCGGTCCGGCGACCTCACCGTCTGAGGTCGCCGGCCGGACTCGCCCACCTCCGCCGGTCCTCCTTTGCCCTATTCTTTTTTCCTAAATAAAAAAATTAGGTGAAAGCTCCTTACAAATTAAAGTTTGCCAAACATCCAGTTCAATTCAAAGTCCATTATAAATGATTTTTTACCAAACACGTTTTGCATTCTCCCAATGGGCTTTGAGCTTTTAGCATTCCCATTTGCCCAAAGCCCTTTGCAAATGTTGAACCAAACTCACCTGACAAGTATGATCTCTTGGCCTTGGAGAGATTTGTCCATGGCCAGATTTGGAGCTCCTCCGGGGGGGCTTGACAGACCTCGACCGTGAAGGAGCCTGACTCTACTTACGCCACTAAGGAGCTTCGTGGCCCAAGTACAGAGCACCGGTTGCTTGTCCCCTTCCCTGGCTAAAAGTCCGTACTCGTAGAGACAGTTGTCGTCTCCTCTTGTCTCGTCCATCTTTGTCACACCAGCAGAGGCTTCGTTCAGTCGGGCCTCGACCTTGATGTGGACAGAGAGAGAGAGTAGGAGTCCCGATCGAACCGGTGGTTGTTGAAGATTTTACACGATGTTGATGCTCAAGTGGCTTTGGACTTCCACAAAGGGCTTAGAGATATTAATAATGGACGTTCCATCGAGCACGGGTGGAGAGGAGGAAGAAGAGGTGGAGGACTTATGAGTAGAAAAAACCTATATATATTTAATTTTAATTCTCCTAATTCATATTGTCACTCTTTCGATTCTCGAACGACAACAAAGATATCGCCTCAAATTCTATCGAGATGAGAATAGATTTCGAGTCTGTGATCATCTGAATCGATCATTAGAAATCCTAAAGTACGTGTAACCTTACAATCCGAAAAAGGTGACCTCCGTATTTTGAACACCTGTTAAAGCAAGTAGAGCCGCCGCTCCCTCTTTGGGACTAAGCAGCAATTGAGGTTTAGATCTGAAGCATCTTTGAAACAAAAGCTCAATGCAATCATTGAGCAGAAAACTCACCGAAGTTGTACTCGAGAGAGAGAGAGAGAGAGAGAGTCGCCTAGAGAGAGAGACTCGCCTATCATCCTCCTACTCTACAATTTCACACACTGCCAAACCCTTTTTTTGTCCCGCAGAAATGCTCGTGCAAGTTCGAATTTTCCTTCTTTTAAAAAACTCAATATAAGAAAAGAAAATCACAGAAAACGCCAAAAGCCAAGCTTGGGGACGATGGACTGCGCATCTCCTGTTCGTCACTCCCTCTCTCTCTCTCTCGCACAGCTCCCACAGCCACACTGAGGCCTGACTCCATTGACGTCCTTACACGCATTGCGAGCAGGATGATGCTGGATCCTGCTTCGCGTCCTCCTCCGCCGCCGCCCCTCTGATCTCTCCCCCGCGCCGCCGTTGCTCGCTCGCCGTCGACGGAGTTTCTCGAAGAGGTGCTCGCGTCTTCCGGCCTTTGGGCTCCGAGAGAGTGTGGTCTTTTGGGGAGGGACTCCGTGTGCTGACGCCGGTCTAGGTTCGAGCTTCGTGCTTCCGGAGTGTGGATGTGTCGAGATTCGTTTTAGAGGTTTCTCGCGGTTTGAGCTCTTGAGGAGGAGGAGGAGGAGGAGGAACGATGTTTGGAATCTCGCGTCGAAGGATGAAGCTCGGGAGGTAATGCGCGTCCGGACGTTGCTTCCCGTTTCTCGTGTTTTCTTGGTTGTCGAGCGTGGCTGCTTCGGTTTTTGTTTTGGCAGTTGAATGTTGCTGTTGCTTTCTGTAGAAAATCTTTGGGCAGCTCGCCGTGAGAAGGTTTGAGTTATTTGCTAATGTCGGTCGATGTGATCAACTTCATTCATATGCGGTTAAGTTCATTTGAGAGATTTTGTTAGATCGCTTGATTGCAGCAACATGCAGTGCCGTGTAAACTTGGAAGTAACCGGAAACAGACTTTATAAGGCTTAAGCGATAATGCTGATCTCCTTCGGCAAGGTTGATCTTCACATGTGTGGTAAAAACTATGGAAAACAGACTATATGGTTAAGTTGCTGGAGAATATATGTATGGAGTGAAGACCAAAATAAACTCGGGAGTAGAAATTAGTTGTGCTGCGTGTCGGTTATGCTTGTAATGTTCTAAACATGTCATTACAGGGTCAAGAAGGTGCAGCTTTCGGACGCGACACAGGGTACTCAAAAGTCCTATGAGGCACATAAAACGTCTCAACAATCAGAACGTGAGGATGGCGGCTTACAGAATAAGTTCTCCACGCCCGAATGAAAAGAGCATATGGGCAAATCCATCCGTTATGCCCATCTATGTAAAGAACTCAAGATTCGACCTCGAGAAGACACACGGCAAAGTGGAAAAAACAAAAGCTGAGTATCTTTTTTCGCGTCGACGTGATTTTTCACGGGGGCGAATATATGGGTACGGTAATATAATCTCGACCTTTCATGAACATTATCTTCTAAAACGAGTGTGGATGAAATGCAATCTTTCTCCTCTTTTACCTTTTGTTGTATTGGCCTTTTCTAAGAACT
Source organism: Melaleuca alternifolia (assembly GCA_019926035.1). NCBI lineage: Eukaryota > Viridiplantae > Streptophyta > Magnoliopsida > Myrtales > Myrtaceae > Melaleuca > Melaleuca alternifolia. Next base: position 7,394 of record JAGKPW010002342.1, on the reverse strand, counting down.
AGAAGATCACTTTCCTTTCACGTTGAGAAAAGCATTTTACATTACCAACCTATTAAAAATAAGGATAAGATCCTTGAGAGAGAGAGAGCATCTAGGTTATCGAATTTAATATGATGATGCTCCTCCTACAATGTCAATTTACATCATAGTCAATTCAGATTACCCAAATCCTTCATGGAAAACCCCCCACGGCACTTTCTTGTTAAAATTGGAAAACCCAAAAGCTATTTTTCACTTCTCCATCGAAATAAAACAAGTCTGCCTTATTTTCATAGGGAAAACAACAGCAGGTCTTGGTACATTAGACAAATATGAGTACTGACTTTCATACATGCATAAAGATATGAAAAGTTTATTTTCATATGGAATTCACAGTCACATTTTAAAACCTACAATTCGTCCTCACTTTTACAATGGAATTAGATTTGCATCTCTCATCCACACATAATTTACGAAATTCTTGTTTTATTTCCCAAATTACCCCTGCACTGGAAAAAATCGGCACTCTCTCTCCCCACCAGAGAATTTTGTTTGATCCTAGCACACCACTACCATGTCTCCCCTTCTCCGCTGTGCGCGCCTCTCTTGCCCCTTCGGCGGCCGTCAACGGTGTCCAACGGCAGCCATGCCAGCTCAAGGCCAAATTTGAGGTCGGACGACATTGATTTAGCAACCCCTGGCCGAGCTCTGCTGCATACCTTACGAGGTTCGCCAGCACGTCAAATCATTGTTGGCCTTAGCCTTTGTTGAGCTCGTGGCCGACCTCGCATTGCGCTCAACGATTGCGAACCCGCAAGCTCAGGCCGAGCTCATGTGGCCTCGCTGTCGCGAGCCTGGAACGATCTTGCTACAGACAGTCGCAGAGATGTTGGGCGAGGGACGTGAGAGGCAGGCGAGAGCAAGGGTGCTGTCATTGGCATCACGCTGTGGCGCCCAGCGGCAACAAAATGCTGTGGGGGCGGCTTTCCATCGTCTGTTGTGTTATGCTGCTTTGTGCGAGAAGAGAGTGACAGAGGGATTCTGGTGCAAATAAGCCATTTTATGTTAGGGATATCAAAACGTAGGTTTTGTAATAGTAAGAGGGCATTTGATGTAGAGAACGAAGCTGATAGGGACATGCAAAATGTAGGTTTTTTCAAATGTAAGAACATAGAACGTAAAAGAGCTGCAATTATCCCCAAATCGATGTCATTTCGGACCTCTTCGATTTTCTTGGCTCATACCATCGCAAGTCGTATACGTCGATGATCATATATGCGCCATGCCGTATTGACGAGTGAAAATCCGACGTATAAAGAAAGCAAAATAGAGAGCACATCTTCAAGAATAGAAGTAAAAAGAAGATAAAATTGGGGACCTCATGACATCTATCTCCTCTTTCAATTGGGACGACTCTTTTTAGTGACGCTAGGTCCCAATACCCCCAAAAGTTCTCTATCTGCACTTGAAAGTAAAAAGCCAAAAAAAAATGAAAAAATGAATTATAAAACTCTAATGCTAAACCAACTGTAATTTCCAAGGAATTTTTTCTTCCATGCATGGTGTGGCAAAATTGAGCTTCTCGTCACAAGATTGTCAATTAGGCTTTGTTTATTTCATGGAAAATAATTTTCAGGAAAATATTTTCCGAATTATCCCGCTTTCATTTCACAGAAAATTAAATAGTCAAGGAAAATATTTTCCACAAAGAGAAAAAAATACCTTCAAAAGTGGGAAAATGTTTTTCGCTTTATTGAAAGAGGAAAACATTTTCCTTATTCTTTGTTTACTTTTAAATATTGCGGCATTTAACAACCTGTCTTGACCTTGCTCGAGGCTAGCGAGCCGGCAGCCTTTAACAAACAAACACCCGAAAATATTATCATTTTTCAATAGAATAATTTCCTTAAAAATACTATATTTCCCATGAAACTAACGGAACCTTATTATTGTTCTTTTTCTTTTTCTCTTTTTTGGCATGAAATGAATATCAGTATCTAATTCTTTTTGAAAACCCCACGAGAGAATTCTCATTTCACTAACGTTTCTTCTCCCAAATCCCTTTTTCAGGAACAGAATAAAAGAATCTTTTGTAATTTCGGTCCTTAGTGGATGAATCCCATTTCCCCCTTCTCCGACTCAGCAGATGCCCCGAAGATAGATACATCGCGAGAGAGAGGAAAAAGCCCCATTAACGTGGAAAATAATTGTACTAGATAAAGACTTGTTAGGGACGACCCTTTGTGTTCTCAAGATCTTACTTTATACATTCAACTTGCAATTGCAAATTGGTTCTCTTATGAATCCTCACTTGGATAACCGAGCGAAATTCAGTGTGTTCAATCTTACCATTCCATTTCTGTTATTATCATGGTAAGATTACATATGACTCTCATGGGGTCGTGAATGAAAAATCCAAATACAAAGCATAAGACATCAGTTCATTATTCCACAGAAGTTTCATAATAATTCGAAGAAATTACACTTAACTCTAAAATTGAACGTAATTAGAGGAAGAAGTAAGAATTATTTTTTATTTGGAGTGTAGAGAATTCAGGGCTTTCCATGAAAATAAGACCAATAACATGCATAATATAATGGGTTTTATCTTATAAAACATAGTCAACGTACAAAAAATCTTGCTAGCAGATAAATATTTCAAATGTATTATCTATTACTTGTACTTTTACTTGTGGGTGATAGTAATTATGTGTAATCTCGAGTTGCGTCCTATCTCTAATTGATTAAGTCTGTGGATAAATGTATCACTTAGTATAGTAATGTTAGATTAAAGCTATATATAGCCTTATATTCCTCGCCACTTTCTCCTTCATTGAAATGTAAAGCATAAATCAAGCACGCAGTTATTTCTCTATGTCAATCAACATTACTAACCTAAGTAGATATGTAAGCGTAAATATAATCAATCAGAGATATGGCAGAACAAGAGATTACCCATAATCTAAGACAAGGAAATAGTATCGATCCACGAAATAGAGGTCTGAAAATAATTGCTCCCTTCAAATTTAGTGCAACGCAACAAGAAAAAGACGAAGAATGGTGAAGAAAGACGGTCTGAAGGAAGCGATAGGACGAGAACAAAAAAGGGTTCCCCCGTACAAAGGACATGGCTTCAGCTTTTCCGTAAGAAAAGAATCGTCATCGTGCAGAACTTACTTTTCCTCTATTCGACAACACGAAGATCGTTATAAAAAATGATCATTCGATATCTGGCAATCTCTAGAAGAACATTCTCATTCTCGTCCATCCATCAACCCTTTCTTTCCTAGCCCAGCCAATGCAGATCCTTTGCCCACCTACCAATATAAATAGGGCCCCCCATGATCTGCTAAAACTCATCAAAACTCAATCATCATCTCTCACAAGCTCAAGAACTTGCTCTCTCCTTCTCTCCTCATTTTCCTATACCTTTGCAGCCTCGCATTCATCTGCGTGGAGTCGAAATCTCTTCATACTTCGCCTTCCATTGTTGAGATAGTAAGGACTACTGGTTTCGAGCCGTTCGAACGCATTTGAGCGCCACTAGCTTGTACGTTTTTGGCAATGGATAGTATCAACAAAATGGTGTCGGAGAGGCCGGTGGTGATCTTCAGCAGGACCACGTGCTGCATGTGCCACACCGTCTTGATGCTCCTCCGCGATCTTGGGGTCAACCCGGCGGTTCACGAGCAACAAAGGTTATATTTTCCCCCTGTTCAGGTACTTAATTTTGACAGATTTTCGTGGACTACGGCTTCTTCGAAACTTTACCTGTCACCAAGCAGTCTCCCTTTAAAAATTCCTGCATGTCGAGGTCACTCTCTGGTATGAGTAGCTCTCGTACTGCCGGCCATCAATCCTTCTGTTTTCTTATGTATTGACTCTTCTATTCGGCATCTTGTAATTTTAATCAGTTTAATATGGTTAATTTAGTCTTGTGTTACTGTCATTACTTATTGTGTCTGGAAGCTTACAAACGCCATTTGCAAAGAGGAAAACCTTTCTGGTAATATAAGGGTACTTCAAAATTGAACCTCTCCAGTATACTTTTATCAATGGAACTATTACAAAATTGACGGGAAAAAGATGCATGATATGTTTTGGCTTTTTGACTATGGAGTACTTGATTGAAAATTGGAAAACTAACCAAGTTCGTTAAAGTGACAATGGGACTATGTCAAGAAACAGTTCTATATGGGAGAATATTTCATAGGACGCCTGAGTGTAAATTTTCCATTGTATTTTGAAATGGGCAAGAAACAGAATGCAGACTGAGAATTCAACCATGGTGAGGAGAAAGTACTAGCAATTAAAAGAATTGCAGTTCTGGCTTCTCCAGAAGTCTAAATTATGGAAATAAGAAAGTATTACCATTTGATGATATTTTGCAAGGATCTGCCTGGAAGCTATGGAGCTAAGGAAATTTTGCATCTGTTTACTGTTTCCAGGTTTCTTGGGGGAGAAAGGTGCTACTGATTGGAGGGAAAACTGAACCAGGGACTGATAGATTGTCAGGTAAGATCTTTATTTCCTTGATCATGCTCGTATTGCTTTAATTTTTCTTTTCTTTTTTTCCACTTGTTGCTGAATTTACTGCACCGATCCTTCAGTGTGGGTGTTGGACACAGAAACAGAGTGCTGGTCCCTGATGGAAGCTAAAGGGGATGTACCGGTACACCTGTCTACTTCGATGAACGATACTTTGATGAAATTCTGCACACTTTGATTGTGATGGTGATTTGATTGGTTGCCTCAGCAATGGCTGAATTCATGTGCTCAAGTTCCTTGCAATTGCTTATTTCCATTTGTTTTCAAATGTCTCCTGGAATAAGAGTATGTTACCCACTCTTGTTTTCTCCTTGATGAAAGCTATCTTCTGAGTATAGTTGACATGACATGATCAGAGATCTTAGTAAGCTAGCACGAACTCCTTTTTGTGTTACTTAAAAAAGTGCGTCATGTGCACTTTTGTTTGCATGGCATCTTATTTGCACACATTCATATCTTTCCATTGGGTATTTAACTTTATCATAACAGCTATATACAAGTGGTTTTTTAAGCTATGTTTGATTAGTATATTAATCATGCACATATAGAATAAGCAAATAGTTTCCTGTGTAACCTTCCTGATGTTATAGTCTATTCTGTCCTATATTGTCTAATCTGTCAAAAGGGCCTCAAATAGAATAATGAAGGCACAGATGCTGTTTTCCTTTTTTTCTTTCTTCATGAAGTCAATTTTTATTGCAGATTTCTCGTAGTGGTCATTCAGTGGTCAGGGCAAATTCTGCTTTAATCCTCTTTGGGGGTGAATATGCTAAAAGGAGAAAGCTAAATGATCTACATATGTTTGATCTGAAATCATTGACATGGCTTCCTTTACATTGCACGTAGGTGTATTCTTTCTTCTGCTCGTCTGTTTGTCTCATTCTTGTCATAACCCAGATTTCACATGCATGCAGGGGTTCGGGACCATCTCCAAGATCTAATCATGTTGCTACTCTTTATGAAGATAAAAATCTTTTCATATTTGGAGGATCATCAAAATCCAAAACATTGAATGACTTGTACTCATTAGACTTTGAAACGGTTTGTTCAGTCTCTCAAGTTCCCATTGTCCCAGACTCAATCTATATTAGCATTCTCGTCTTTCTTCAAATGAAAATTGAAGTCACCAGCTTTTGCTTGACCTCCTTTTTGTTTAGATGATTTGGTCAAGAATCAAGATTCGAGGCTTCCATCCATCACCAAGAGCTGGTTGCTGTGGAGTACTGTGTGGAACAAAATGGTATATTGCTGGGGGTGGGAGCAGGAAGAAAAGTATGCATCACTGGCTAGAGAAACCTTGTTCTCTATGCTAATACTCTTAAAATTCATAAATTATACTGCCTGAGTAATTTAATTCGTTTTGCTCAGACAGATTATAACCATTCTGATTCAGCCCAAACAAATTTATAGATAACTCCATGGTGTTTCTCAACGTGTTAACTGGAGGAGCAGAGTACTTGAGAACCACCCCTTTTGTGATTTGAAGCGTCATTTTCTCTTATATAAGTTTATTCATGCTAGTCACGTTCTATTGAATTGGTGTTTTTGTCTTTTAGTTCTTTTGAGCAACAACTTATGACAATGCTCAAGAAGTGTGGCACTGGGAATTTCTTAAATATATCTCTCTATTCATCAAGCATGCATTAGTTTGGTCAAATGATGGATTGGAGACGCATACATTAGATTAAAGTTCTTGTCGGTGTTCCTGATTGTCAATTTGTTATGTCTTCTTGCTTATTGATCATGTCTTTAACAAATTTCTCCAGGACATTTAGAAACAGTCATCTTTGATGTGTTAAAAGTGGAGTGGTCTGTAGCTGTTGCATCGCCTCCATCTTCCATTGCTACCAACAAGGTGATTTATATTCCTGTTTCTTCATACAAGATTTGTGCTGAAGGATATTACCTGGATACTTTTTCTTCTTTCTCAACTAATATCTAATCTTACCACTGCAATGCTGGGAGATACCACTGTATATTGGTAATGCCATGCCGACATATCACAATTCCAAGTATTCTTTTTGAACTTTACAGAGCAGAGCACAAGTATAGCATGCTGTTTTTTCTGCAATAACATTTCTAGCATTTGGTGGGACCTTCTTTTTTTCTTCGACATTGCCTGTTGCTGTTATTTACAATCTTTATAACTTCCAGGGTTTCAGCCTTGTGCTTGTACAGCACAAGGAAAAAGATTTTCTCGTGGCTTTTGGGGGGACCAAGAAAGAGCCGTCAAATCAGGTTAAGATATTTCTAGATCATTTTGAAACTGCTCAATTCTTCTACTAATTGCTTTTTTTTTTATACCTCGTTTTCTGTTAGTGGTGAAAGTCTTCTGATTTCTGAACTTCTCTGTCAGGTTGAGGTACTAGTAGTGGAAAAGAATGAGAGTCTAATAGACCGAAGACCTGTTGCCAAAAAAACCACTGGACCTCTTTTTGGGAGATGGTCATCTTCTAAAGGTCTGGCTACTCAACTAAGCAATGGTTCTTCACAGCGTGCAGTTGATTCATTTGCTCGACAAAGTCTGGCATCTACCATTGAGCAGCATGGTTCAGGCAGAAAGTCATTGTCAGAGTCCACACTTGCTGATCCAAATCCATCTTCTGGAAATGTCTCACTTCGGAAACAGTTTAGCAAAGAAGAAGAACATAACAGGACTCTAAAGGTAGCTAAGTTTATTGAAGATGAAGGTTCATTGTTACAGGTCAGTGGCATTACTGCTGGATGGCTTAAGTTGAAAGTGTTACATTCTTGCTTATTTCCTATGTGCTTTCGTAGAACGTATAGCCTTTACCTTCTAATTAATTGTCACTTTTCCTTTACATTGCAATTTTCGCAACTTATAACCTAGATTTATCAAGCCATGC